>BMAO01034562.1:0-26164 GCA_019973975.1 Trichonephila clavata
CTTCATGCGAATTGAGTATCTTGTTTTAAATTCTTCACGTTTACGTGGCGTAATATTCCAACTCACATCTGGACCTCTTCACTTAAAATGTGTTTCGAAATAGTACGATCTATCGCCAGTAATTTTTGAGTTACATTTAAAGCAGTAACATTTAAGAATCCATTGTGTACACTGAATCCTTCATGCAAATTGAGTATCTTGTTTTAAATTTTTCCAGTTTACGTGGCGTAATTTTCCAGCTGTCATATGGCCTCATCACTTAATTGTGTTTCGAAATGGTACGATCTATCGCCAGTAATTTTTGAGTTACATTTTAAAGCAGTAACATTTAAGAATCCATTGTGTACACTGAATCCTTCATGCGGAGTATCTTGTTTAAATTCTTCACGTTTACGTGGCGTAATCTTCCAACTCACATATGGAGCTCATCGCTTAAATGTGTTTCGAAATAGTACGATCTATCGCCAGTAATTTTTGAGTTACATTTAAAGCGGTTCTATCAAAATAAATTAACAAAGTATAGTACTTTAATCAGATTTACAACAGATAGCTCAAAAAGGACAATAAATTTTAATAACATATTTCAAATGCGGCTGCTGATTGGTATTTGTACCATTTCACAGACCTAGTACATTTCCTGGGAGCTGGTATCACTTTTTAATGCGGCACCATATTACCAATTGCCACAATGTAATTTTGGCACCTAGTTTCCTCCCCTAAGGGCTTAGCTCTGATGATATGAAATTAGAATTTAATTTTGCGGAAAGTACTCAAGCCAACAAGGTGCTATAAGGATCTTTAGCATGCCACATAATCGTACGACATGGACGCTGTCGATTTTCTCCGTCATGAAAATCTACTGACTTGTGTCGGGGTCGAACCCGCAAGCTCAGGCGTACAAAGAAAGCGCGTAACAACTACGCCCTCCAGCCGCATTGTTTAATAATGCAGCCTTGAAATTTAATTTCAGTGATAAATCCATAAATTTCGTATAAAACTCCTTTGAAATAACATTTACTTTAGAACTCAGTTCTCGGCAGTTTAGAAGTGACATAAATGAAATTGATTTTGTGTTGATAGAAAATTATTCACTCAAAATCCATAAAATAATTTTTCACTTAAAAGTATTAGATTAAACACTTTAATTAAATCGTCCCGAACTCCTTTTTTATCTAATAAGTATGACGTTAATAACAAATTGATTTTCAGATTTTGATATAATAAGGATTATATTCATCGAGATGCGTTTTTTCAAAAACCATTTCTGGATTAATTGTCTCTAGAATTTTTAGCCATCTGGATAAGAATCTAGAATTCTACATATAGAAAACGTTTCCTGTCAGAAACGGTTTTTAAAAAATCTCATTTGAAGTATTAAATGGTATTGAAACGTATTAATTATAACGAAAAGCATCCTTTTTTTAACATGTTACAGTGAGGGGAGGGGAGGGTCAAATGGAGGGGGTTAGGGGAAGGGATGGCGGGGGGATATTTGCGTCTCTGCTTGTCTTAATCTTAAACATGTTGTCATCGAGGCAGCAGGGCACTTTAGCCGTGGAGACGTATTTCTCGAACGGTCGGTTGGTGGTTGCAGTGCAATGTGCCTTTTGTCGTCACTGCAATATTCCTCTACGAAGTCATGTTTCATTCCTCATGATCAGAAATGTGTTTTAACGTGGATGGATTCCTTCCTAGCAACGGAGAATGTCTCCAAATAAAGGAAAAACTTCCGAAGACCGTTAGAACACCTGAAAATGTGGAACGAGTTCGTGTGTCGACTCAAACAATGTGACAATCATCCAACAATTATTCTTATTCACTCTCCAAGAAAGGGATCTTGATAACGTGTAGTTATAACAAGATGGGCTCACAGCCCACACCTCCAGGGTTTCGATGGTGTCCTATAAGAGCAGTGTTCCCCATAATTACGAAGAGACTTAAATTGGCTTGCGTACTCATCTTATTATGCCTTCTGATTACTTCCTGAGGGCTTATTTCAAGTCCCTGCTTATAAAGATCGCTCCAAGACCCTGAAAGACTACGGAACAACATCCGCGCCAAAGCTGACAATATCCATGTCGATATGATTGACAAGGTGACTCAAACTTTTTGAAATCGACTGCATCAATGTATTGATAATGGAGGTGACATTCAATAGACATTGTGTGAAAAACAGTGTAAGTTCAAAAATCCAATGTCCAAGTTAGCAGAAATAACAATAAAGTCGAATGATACATGTAATGTGTTTTATTGCATTTCAAAAGAAGTTTCCACGCTCCACATTGTACTTAAAAGAATGCGAAAATAGAAGAATTTATTTTAATTTTCATTTTTTAAATTTTCACCGTATTTTTATTTTATAATTCTGTAACACAAAAAACCTAAATGTTTGCTCCTTATTAGTGCACTCTGCACCCTATGAAGAATGTTTCATAAGATAATGTCTCTCATATATACTTACAAAGAAAGTTCATGTTCGTACCTTTTTTTCAATCATTTGAGGATTTATGTGTAGTTCATACATATATGTACACACAATTGAAGAAAGGTGTAATAATAGGTCTTACATTGCAATGGGACAAGGTAATAAAGGCTTTTATTGTATTATCTTTCCATTTCCTCTTTAGCAACGAATTGCACATTGCCTTAGCAATCCCTATTCTTTTTGAATTTTTCGAGAATCTAAATTTCTGCTTTCATTGAAATATTCTTGCTTTCACCACAAAGAAAATCCCAAGCTAGAAGTATTTCAGTACCAAGGACAAATTAGGGTTTGCAATCCCGTGTTATATTTTAAATCCGAGATTTCGTGATTACATTATCCAAATCTCGGGATGCCTGTATTAGGATTGGACTATTTATATATATATCCAAAATACTTACACATTAACATAGTTGAAATTGCAAAATAAAACTGAAAATAGCATTATAAATTGGTTTAATATTAGTTTTATTGTGTTAGACAAATAAAAAAATTTAATTCATCATACAAACATAAGTACATAATGAAATTTAAAAAACATTTCATTTCTTGCGTTTCTGTAAATAAGCTTTTTAAAAAACGCAGCTCGTTGAGCATTTCATCGTTCAACCGGCTTCTTATTTTGTAGCAAATTGTCCTGCCGATGAAAATGCTCGTTCGGATTCTATACTAGTATGTGTTATCGTCATTAAATAGCAGTATGTTCTTTTCAGGTAGTCACCACATCTCTTTCCATTTTCAAAAAAAGAAATATTTCTTTTTGAATTTTTTGATGACAGTGTCTCAATATAATATCCTGCATTGGTGCAACGATAACTTTATCTAGTTCTTCTGCTACACTTTCGGTTTTTGTGTATAAATTGACCCAGTTATTGAATCAGAATGTGAATCAATTTAAGTGTTCACTTATTGGAAATAGAAGATCCAGTTGCATGAGCTCTTAGTATTGCAATGAGATTTGAAATATCTCAAATCTTTCAAGCAGGTCCACTATTAATTAACGCATTTAATTGAAGAAGAAACTGTGACAAAATCTATTCTTGAGATATTGCTTATGTAATTATGTAAGTATTGCTGTGTGCCATTTAGATATGTGCGACGTTCTGCCGTTCGAGAAATGAGAGTTGCATATATTTTTTACTTATGGCACTTGTAATTGCACAAAAAAAATGCTACGTACATATTTCATAAACAAAATATAAATTTCTAAAAATTATATTCTTAAAAAATTTGATGAGAAAAAATTTAAAATGTAATTCAGACAAAAATTAAATCTCAGGATCTCGGGCTGCAACCCCTAGGACAAACTACATCTTTTAAAAGCACACACACACACAACAATAGCACTAATAATCTCACTATAAGTATATGTACAAATCAAAGATAGAAAGAAGAAAATATCAGTGCTTATACATTATACGGACAAGCCGGTTGTGGCCAGCTTTCGGTAGCCCTTACGGTGTATAGGCAAACCAGTTAAGGTGTTAAAGCAGGGGTCGATAACCTTTTAGCTGTGGCGTGCCAAACCAATCTACCAATGTGATTCAGTGTGCCACACAAGAAATTTTTTGAAAAAATTCGATTCCCGTATTAATGCATGCAAAGTTGGAGAATATAGATCAATAATATAGATTTACAGTTTTATTATGTATAAATTTTGCATCATTTAAAGATTTTTCTTAAAATTAAAATAAACAGCATAAAATATAATTATTTCTTCAACAAAAATAAATAGTTAAAATTGTATACATATTATGTGTATTTATTAATATAAGAAATAGACAACATAAATATAAGCATTTCCCTCGATTAAAGCTAAATAAGATAAATAAAAATTTTAATGCTAACCTAGGACTTGCGCCGCTCTACTTTCATATCACAAAATGAAGGGTATAATTAATGACTTTCAATTTGACACGATTCTGAGCATTCAGTTGTTGAATAATTTCTTAGCATACTCGAAATATTTTTCATATGAGGAAAGATTTTTTTTTTTTTTTGCTTAGATATGTAGAAGCAGCTGATATGCAAAAGCGGAAAACAGAGTACATGTAATTTTCTATCTTCAAACACATTAAATCTCTCCAGCAATGATTTTCAATAATTTATAAAATAGCTATATATTTATCTTTAGATTTATTATATCAGTTTTTTTTTTCGTAATTCCACAAATAGCCATAATTCTCAAGATGTTTGTCAAGTAAGATCCATTACAAATTTATCAACATCCATCCACTCAAAAAATTCGTAGAGTAGTGCAGCGTGCCACATGTGGCACTCGTGCCTTAGGTTACCGACCCCTGTGTTAAAGCTTGCCATTGTTAAAAAAAGGTAAATTACGTTGTAATAACACTACTCATACAGGATTTATTGGTGTTTAGTGGTTCGAGAAAAGATCAGCTATAATCATTTCAAATTATATATAATTTATTATTCTCTCACTTAAATTAACAATCCAGGGTAGGAAATTCACACTTCTACTAAGTATAAGAGCAATTACACGGCAAAATGACTACCTAATATTTGAGTATACTCTAATACACTTACTCTTGGAACACTTTGGATGCCTACGGTCTAATTTACCGTAATTACGTTCTTAGTTGTTCGGTCTCGTTATAATTAAGCTCCATCTTATTGACTAAATCGTCAGTTAGCAATCTTTGATCATTCTGCAATTTTTCGTCGACTAACTCTCGACTATCTCCTCTAACTAACTTCGCTTATCTAAAAGTCAATGCTTAAATAGAACCCTTCATCTGAATAACTCAAGTTTTCTTCTTCGGGAGAAAGTTTTCAATAGAACAAGAGGTAAAAAAGAAATAAATTTTCCCCAAGAGGGTTGGTGATAGGTTCACAGATAAACTTGTTATAACGTAATTCTTTATTAAGTGTTTAGTTTAAACATGGGTAGAAATAGGGAACGAATGCATTAGAAACTGCTATTCAGAAAAGGGATTCTTATATTAATCTATTTATTTGTTAAAGTTCAAATTTAGTGATTCATTGAGATATGTGAGATGTTCTTTGAGTGTGGAGGAATGATTAGAAAGGACAAGTTGATCATTTTTGTTTCAAAAGACAGCTCATAATGGCTGAGAGTTTGAAAAAGAGGAAGAAATATGTGTCATCTGAAAATTGAAAATCCAACAATTATTTCATACACAAACCTACTTAAAATATTTTAGGCACGTTATACTGAAGTTGTCAGAATATCAGGAAGATCTTTATAACTATTATTACAAACAATATGTAAATTTGAAGAAAACAAAAGATTCTATTTGAAAACTTATAAGCAAATTCTAAAGATATTTTTAAAAAATATACACTTATCTCTGGCTTAGATCACAAACATATGTTTAACTATTCTTAAACACTAAAAACTAATGTGAAAAATACAAACAACTGATTGAAGACTTATTCAAATATTTAAAAAAAACCTATTTACAATTTTTTTAGAATTAACTACAAACCTTAAAGAATTTTTCCGATTTCATTCGAGATTTATCTTAAAAATAAATACAAAATTGCATGAGGGGAGAGATTTAAGTTTAAACAATGAAGATACAATTGTAAGAAAAAATTGTAGTATTCATCGATTTTGCAACTGAAATACTTACAAAATAAGAACACAATCCATTTAGAGTTTTATTAACAGGGAGGAAGAAAAATATGAAGTGTTACTGATAGGACACAAGTAATGATGTACGACCTTTTAAAATTCTGCTTTAAATCTGATAATATCTCATTTCATGCATAAAAAAACTTTTCCTCTAAAAGCTAAAATATCTAGATTGTGGATGAGTTGTTAAAACTGGATATAGTTTCATAAATAATAAAGTAGTTACTCTTTTGGAATTTTGCGTCGTGATTTAGTAAGCTTAAATTTATTGGAATGAAACTCAGTCTCTGATATTTATTTTATTATATTTTTGAAACATTTTTCGCGTTTTTTCCTGTGATATAGGAAATATTGTAGTGAAAAACTTAATGTTAGAATCAAATGTTTAAAATACTTCATTCTTTATTTAAATTTTATGGATAGAATACGTCTGCATTTTCTAGCTTTAATACTGAAAGGAACTGATTTTAAGGAGGAAAACGAAGAATATATAGATAGATAGATGGAGATAGATAGATAGATAGATAGAATAGATAGATAGATAGATAGATAGATAGATAGATAGATAGATAGATAGATAGATAGATAGATAGATAGATAGATAGATAGATAGATAGATAGATAGATAGATAGATAGATAGATAGATAGATAGATAGATAGATAGATAGATAGATAGATAGATAGATAGATAGATAGATAGATAGATAGATAGATAGATAGATATCGTAATTTTTTTCTGTAAATTAACTATAATAATTCAGAAGAAATCGATACTCAACAGAAATATGAATTGGGGAAGTTTTGATGCGATTATATGTAAAATAGTAAAATAATTTCAAAGCTGAAACAAGTTACGATTCAAAAACATTTTCAAATTAATTATTGAGGTGAAAATACGCAAACAACGCTATTTTTTGAAAAATATATTTTTTGCAACCAAGTAAATAAAGTTTTTCAAATCAATGTTAAAACTTTAAAAATAATTAAAAAAAACTTTCAAGTAGAAATATGTTAAGCCTGTAATTATTCCCCAACATATTTCACTAATCTCAAATACTGTTTAATTAATGGATTTTTTTAAATGAATACATATAATTAAGTATTACTTTAATTTCTTTAAATATTTAATATATATTCAACCCTTAATCTAACAGTGATATTTTTTTTCATTTTTCTCTTGTTAATGATTGATATAATCTTCTACTATGTAAAATAAAATATTCAAATCCTTTTATTATATGAAGCTAGTTTGCAAGAACACACAGGTACGTTTCCTCTAACACCATACAAAATAATATAAGACGTGTTGATTTCATAAGACATTGGCGATTCTCTGTTTCTGTATTTAACTGCGTTCTAAAGGAAATACAAAGTTTTATTAAATTCAAATTTCCAGAAAAATCCAGAGGTTTATGTACTCACAAAAAATTTTACCAACATGGTCACAAGTCGCCAAATTGGACGCCAAAAATGATGCCAACTTCGCTATATTGCCAAAATGTCGCCAAGTTTCTACTGAAAATTGCCATTGTTACGTAAAAGACGGCGTTACTTGCGAATATATATACTACAATTTTAACATAAAATAAATATAACATAGAGTAATATAAATGCATCACACATCCAAATGCAAATTATTTACACTATTTCATACAAAATTCGTAACAATATTTTATATATATTCAATCTTTAATCAAACAATGATATTCTTTTTCACTTTTCTCTTGTTAATGATTGATAATCTTCATTACTATGTTAAATAAAATATTCAAATCCCATTGTTATACAAAGCTAGTTTGCAAGAACACACACAGGTACGTTTCCTCTAAAATCAAACAAGAAAATATAAGGCATGTGTTGATTTTGTAAGACATTGGTATTTCTCTATTTCTCTCTGTTTTAAACTGAGTTCTAAAGGAAATACAAGGTCTCATTAAATTCTAAATATTTATAATACTTTCCACTCCAAATCCATCCTTTATCCCGCAGTAATGAAGTCGGAATACTTTAAGCCAAAAAATATCTACAAATCCAATGCGGTTATAAATTATTTATGCATCCAAATTCATTTCAGTGGCATTTCCTTCATAAATCAATTTCTACAGCAGAAAATACAGAAAAGTGCCTTTGATTACATAGGCATGACGAAAGAGGAGGCTTTTTATTCAACAGAACGCATTTAATGGATATGGTCACAGTTTATGAAGCATAATTCGAGTCAGTTTCATTAATTTGCGGTATAGCCAATTGGAAATATGGAGGACCTGAAATAGCTAGAGTTAATAAGGTAAGTCATTTAAAAAGATATCGCTCACAAAATGTAAATTTATCATTGAATGTTGATTATTAGAATCTGCTTTTTCTATACTTTGATTGAATATATGATAATGTGATGGATATAACTTCAAAATATTTCTCAAATGTGTAAAATATTCGAGAGTGTTAGTCTGAAATTTATAGCCAACTTATGGAAGCACATAGAAAAGTTTCAGAAGTAATGTAATTAAATTACACTGTGTCGAGAAAAAATTATTGGTTATTAAATGAGGCTCTAAAATTTAAATATATATATATATATATATATAATTTCTCTTTTCTTCTTAAATAAATGAATGATGTATAATTTAAAACAAAATCTGATGAGTAAGAATATTATTAATTAAAAGTATTTTAAAAAAACTTGCTTTATTATTGAGAAGAAAACATCTCAATTAAAAAAGGACTTTTAAAATTTGAAAGCAAAGGAAGTTTTTTTTTTTTTTAATATCAAAGAAACCAACTCTATCTTTAAATTTGCTGCCATCAGTATAGCAAGATGAATAGTAATGTCGATTGAAAGAAACCCAGAAATTGCATAATCTAGCTCGTAACTTATTGCACGATGTCCACATATAACCGCAAAAGTATCCTTCTTTGTATGCAGGTTCCACGCCACAGGTCCGAGCTTAAACGCCAGACTGGTGGCGAAGAAGCGTGATACGTTACGATTCAGCCTCTGGCTTTAGTGGCACTCCTCACCCCTATAAAATTTGTCAATTTTTGATTGGATTGAAAACAATGACTTTTAAATTAGGCTTATTGAATTAAAATCCTCAGATATATGGAAATCAAAGTTTACGGCGTTAGGAAAAAATTTGTTGTATAATCGTTAGATAATTCTAACAATAAAAGATAGCTATTATAAACGTTTGGATGCCATCACTGGATAGATTAAACTGTTTGAAAAAAGAAAAAATTGCATGTATTCTGATTTCTCTGTTTTTGTCACTACATGTATATGAGAACAAATCTTTTCTCATAGGAAAATTACTTTGAGTCCGGAAAGAAGTTATTTAAGGTTCCGATTACCCTAAAGCTGTGAATTTTGCAGACAATTAACATATTTTTTATGATTTTATTTTATAGACCATCTTATTAGCTTTATAAGAATACCAAGTTTATTAATTTCCGTTCACTAGAACAAAAAACTACAAGTGTTTTAGTAAAAGCAGATGCCACTACTTTAAGCAAGATATGTCATACTTTTTAAAACGTGTTTTACTCGAAATGTGTTTTTTTTAAATGCCTAAACAAAAACAGCAATTGCTCAAAATATTTCGAAAATAATTAACTGAATTTTTTTGTGTATGTTTTGTATGTAGAAGTTTTTTAACTATCACAGAAATCAATCACTGTTTTAATACAAAATTCACAGTCCCTTATATAAATATAATCACTGTTTTTTAAGCAATTTCATATAACTAAGATAAAGTGCTCTAGTTTTTGTAAAAACTAAAATATCTCTTATTCTGAAGGTCATTTCGAAAATAAATAACATAGCAACACATCAGAATTGAAAAATTGAAAATTTGTTCATAAATTTTGGTGCAGAGTGGATCCCGTTTATGTTATTTTTTGTAAATTTTTAACAATGTTTTGCCATTTTAGAAAAAATAATTTATTTGTATCTTCTTAACTTTAGCATATTTTTCTTAAAATGTACTAACAAATCTAAAGACCATTAAAAAAAATTCCCATATCTCCATTTTTTAAAAAATCCTGTATCTCCATTTTTTTGTCGCATTTAGTCGGATATCTTAAGTCATATGAAGATGTAGTTGTGAAATTCCTCCTATAAACAGCATACATATGAAGAAGTCGATTATAATTCTTTCTAAAAAGAATAACGAAATGCGTTCTCTTTTCCAGAAAAGTTAAACAAAAAAAAATGTTTTGACATGAGTCTAGTAGCTCCATGATAATATAGCAAGCTGTCACTATTTTGCACAGCTTTCAAATACGTGACACTTTTTGAAACCAAAAAGTGTCACGTAGAATTAACGAATGCAGTTAAGGTGAATAGTATCTTGAACACAAGGTGGAGTATTGTATTTTATACTCAGTGAAGAATAAACATCTTGATTTTAAAAGGAAAATATTTAGAGTGTAAATATTCTTAAATGCAAAAAAAGCATTCTTGCATGCAATAAATATTGCTACTAAATGCGAATGTGTTTGAAGAAGGTAGAAATTTTATAGCATTTATATGGAAAATAATTAATAAATACTATATACTATTTATTATATCATCTATGTAATATAATGAAAAATATAATTACAAAATATTTTTAAAAAATAAGTAGTGTCATACTAATAAGGACTTCTTTAAGGGTTAGTTCAATAATTTGAGAAACTTCATGAAACAACCACACAATTACCTGTTTGTATCATTGCGTGAAGAATTTTCTGTAAATAAAGTAATGAGAGGGATTGAAAGATTTGTTTATGTTTGTGTGTGTCGTCAGAAGTTAAGCAAATTTCGGATTACTTTTCCAATCAAAATTTTGTTTTTTATGAAAAAAATAATAAAAAGGTTTTTAATTCCCCTCGTTAATATATATTAAATAATATTTAAGGTATAAGTCTAGGTTGAAAGGGTGTTTTTTAAGTGTTAGATGTGTTGGGGCCATTAGGGAAAAAGAAACATTAAGTATTGAGGAAAAATAAGGAATCTATATGTAAGAAGAATGAAAGTTTGTAAAAATGAGATCACTTCTCTCCAACACCGTTCAACCAATCACTATGAAATTAAAATGTAAATGTATTTTTTGTGGAGAAGGTTTTTGTGCTATTCTCTTTATTGCAGCTCCCCACCATGTGGCACTACAGTATATCAACTTCTGCACCGTTCAATCAATCACCAAGTTTCCAACCCAGTTGTCAAAAATGATGCCAACTTGGCTCTATCATCAACATTTCACTATGATTCTCCATTAAATCGCCATTATAATGTAAGGAACGGCGTTGCTTGCGAATATTATAATTTTAACGTAAAATAAATACAACAGAACGTAATATTAATGTATTACACATCCAGATATAAATTATTTACACTATTTTAAGCGCTCGTTAAACAATGTGTTACTTTGCTGAACGGTGATTAGCTTGGGTAGGTGTTTTGGAAAACTGTTATAAATAAAACGGTTATAGGTCGTTATAAAATTTTTTTAAAAAACCTTTTTATCAACTATTAGACCTTTAAACTTAAAATTTAACAAATATGGTTTTTCGTTCAGCTTAGGTATGCAAATGTTTTTGTTTAATTTGCAATTCCCGTAAAATTAACTCATTAAAAACTTCTTTATCCTTCAAACTGTTTTGTTTAATTTTTCAATTAACCCAAGCGAAGAACGGGTGTACCAGCTAGTTCTGTATAAAAATGGAGAATTTTAAGTTGTTTTTCTAATATTTACTTTAACTTATTAGAATATTTTTCAATTTTTTTTTTTTTAAAGAATGACATTTTTATGATAATTTGTGCACGAAAAATGAGGCTTATCTAAAACGATCTAATAAAATTCAATGAAATTCGTAACACTTATGAAATAAGCCCTTTAAAGTTTAACAAACCATGTGTTTTAAGGTAGCTACATTAAATCACATTTTACAGCAATTTCTAGCTTAGAACATACAGCAATTTTGACGAAAAATCATTAACTTCAAATTTAAATGCTTACAAAATATTTATTTCTTAAAATTTTATTTTACCCTGGAATTTTTGACACTTCACATAGATCAAGAAATATATCAATAAAATCAAAATTACATTATATGTTCAATGCATTTTTATTTATGCTGTTTTATATAACTTTGAAACGGTTGCAAAAATTTTTTAAAAATAATATTTAAAAAAAACAAGGGGTGGCACATGTTATTTATTTAATAAATATGACTCTGTACGCCTATTTATGTTCTTTAAACCAGATAAAGTTCTTTTGCAAAACAATTTTTGAAAAATTGGCCTCGAGCCTTATCGAATGACTTAAACAATTTTAAAAGTATTCAACAGTGTTTATTATTAAGGGCATAATTTAATAATTTATTTTGAACTTTCTTTTGAAACATACGTTATTGTATAACGGAAATCATATTTGATGAAAGGTAAAATGTATTAAATAATATAAATAATCGAAGGTAAAATAGCAAATTTTGCTTAAAAAGGACTTAAAATCCTGATTTAAGAAAATTTTTGAATTTACTCTTGTTGCTTATTATCTAAGTCATATTAAGATATTTTTATAAGAAATATGTAGAAGAAAACATATATATATATATATATATATATATATATATACACACTGGTGTGCAAAATTAAGGACGAAGTCGAAAAATTAGCTTATCAGCTGAACGAAGAGGCAGAGCGGACAGAAAGACCAATCAGGTGATTAAGTGAGGTGATATACGGCAGCACATGCGCAGATATGCAGGTAGACGTAATGGGGGAGTGTCTGAGTAGTAAAGCATGTTGTCGGTGTAAGATTAGTATTTCTGGCAAAGAGATTGCACACCGTATAGCAGTTAAAATCACACCGAGTTGCTGCCTCAGCGAGAAATGGCGAATAATTAATCTGTTAGACGACATCTGGATGCTTTTATCCGAGGTCGAATCATTGGGAAGTTGGAGGAAGGTCACAGTGTGTGACAAGTGTGGCTGCAGAGTTCGGAATTGCTCACAGCATCGTTTCACGACTTTGGAGACAATTTCAAACTACAGGAACAGCTATCCGGGGGTTCAGTAGTGGTCGTCCACGAGGAACCACACCCGCAGATGACCGGTATATTGCCTTACAGGCCAGAAGAAACAGGCGGCAGACAGCGGGAGAAATCGCTAGACACACAACACAGGCGACTGGACGACCGATATCGCGTTTTACAGTGGCCAGAAGACTGCACGGTGGTGGTCTGTTTGCACGACGCCCTGTACGGTGTGTACCTCTAACGCCTGCCCATCGGAGAAGGCGTTCTCTGTGGTGCCGGGAATACCGGAATTGGAGAGACAATGAATGGGACGAGTACTCTTTACAGATGAGAGCAGATTCAGTCTGAGTAGCGATTCTCATCGCATACTCATCTGGAGAGAGCGGGGAAGCCGCAATCATCCCTCGAACATCATTGAAAGGGACAGGTATGGAGGTGGCGGTGTTCTCGTTTAGGGAGGCATCATGCTTGGTAGTCGTACAGACCTTCACATCTTCGACGCAGGTTCAGTCAACGGGTCCCGTTATTGTAACGAGATTCTTCTTCCATATGTGCGTCTTTTTAAAGGCGCTATGGGTCCGCAGTTCCTTTCATGGACGACAATGCACCATGTCATCGCACAGTAGCTGCCGAACAGCTCTTAGAGAATGAGGATATTGAACGTATGGATTGGCCGGCACGATCTCCGGTTCTCAATCCATCGAGCATGTATGGGATTTTCTAGGCAGACGCTTGGCAGCTCGTACCTTACCACCAGTAACGATTCCGGAGCTTCGATTGGCGCTGCAAGACGAATGGGCAGCAATGCCTCAACAACTCATTGACACCCTCATTCTCAGCATGGGCAGACACTGTGAAACCTGCCTAGCAGTCAGGGGAGATCATATCCCTACTAAAGACCGGATATTTCTTGCTGGACACCCATCACAGGGATGTTTCGGCCTTCAGTCGCATTGCGCTCCATGCTACTTTTTCAATAAAGCTTCTTTTTATCCCTCTGATTTCTCTTTAGTAAGTGTTGCTTACATTACTCATGTCCTTACGTATTGGGGATCTTACGGTATTAAATGTGTTGATTTGGAATGCTTTTGTACAAAGTTATATTGAAAAAACCGTCTCATCCTTAATTTTTGCACACCAGTGTATATATATATATATATATATATATATATAATATATATATATATATATATATATATATATACAAATTATTCTCTCTTTAAAAAAACAACTGGGATTGCTTTTTACTTAAATATGCTAGACTTTAAAATGTTATCAATCATTAAATAATAAGTAAATAAAAAGAATTTTACATAGAATGCACATACATTAAAAATAAATATAATATTATGAATTATTTTCCTTAGAAGGACCACCAATTTTAAGTCAGTATTTTTTTATTTTAATAGATATTAGCGAGAATTGCTTTTTAATACTTCTAATACTCAGAGAAAAATTTACGTTTTGATTATACTATCGACAGTTTTATTATCAATTATCAAATTATCAATTTTTTATTCCTAAAAAAAAAAACTCTTTACAACTTATTTTTGAACTTTTAAATTTAATAAAAAGTTTTATTCATAAAAATGTATTCAGTTACCAGCTCTGACTATCGTATATGAATCAATGTTTCTTCTGTGGCATTTAAAATCGTTATTCTACGAAGAAAAAATGGAATCGCTTTTTCATGTCGAATCTAAAATTAGCTACAATATTTCTAACTCTTTTTGTATTTGGAATGGAAAATATAATGAATTTCTTCAATTGTTTCAAGAAAACCCAAATGCTGATGAAATTTCTACGATAAGAAATGGAGTATTTTTTTCCGCTTTAATTTTAAAAAGAAAATATTTCCGATCGTTTTCTGTGAGTTTTATTTCTTTATTTTTCATGGAATCTTAATTACTTTTTCTCTCAATATAAGAATTACATCTTTTAGAAATAGTACAATTTATTTTCTCATCGTGATTTAATTATTTTTATTTCTTTTTTCTTCAAAAAGTCTGATAAAAATATTATTAACTCTCTTAAAATACATCCCTTTTGAAAAACTGTTTCTCTGTCCTTTCGAAGAAAATTTAAATCTGTTTTTCAAGGTGAAATATTAACAACAACATTTTTGCATTTCTAGTGCTTAAAAGTTTGATATATTACTGGTTTCTTTCTTGCGTAGCAGAAGTTTTCACATGATATAAAGTGGAAGTCGAGCGTGAGGGTTAATCACTCAGATATCATCTTCATCATTTGACTATGATAGAAGTTAAGCTATTTGAATTTCTACTATAAATAATTTTAATACAATCGATCAGCCTACTAACTTAGCAGAATTAGAATTAACTTCAAAATATTTGCCAAATTCTTCATTCTATCATGCTTTATGAATGCCGTAATGAATGCTAATAAAAAGATTAAAACGTTACATTCAAAACACATTAAATGCTTATTAAAAAAATCCTATGCTCATTATAAAATAATATCAGAAGGGGTTTTTTCTACCATCTGTAATAAGATAATAAATGAGATATGTATACTTCCAAGGCCAAAGGTTTTGCATGTAGAAGTTATATTGTTCTTAATTACTTTTCTTTATCTAGTAAAATTCAAACATTTTTCATGGGTATTTTTAAAATGTTTCTATTAACAAAAACTGTGTGTGTCGGCTCCGACGCACGACTGGAGTCAACTCCTTAAGTACGGTTGCCTTTGATTAGATTGTACGCAAACAGGGTAAATAAACGCATTTCATATAATACTGAAAGTAGGCATATATTTCTTTAGTTTACGACGGATCTATCCGCGCTCTTTTAACTAACAGTCCTCTTGGGCAATTTCTGGACTTTAAAATTATGTAATAGACTCCTTTTCGAAGAAGAAAACGTGAATATGTAAATTAAGATTGCTATATATAGTCCAGGATTTCAGGTTAGTGAAAGAGATATAGGATAGATTGCTAGCGGAGCAGTGACTAATCAAATAGAATGTGAATAGCGGATTTTTAAAATTTGATAATTGAATTACTTAAGGTAACGATCTGTCACTGCAGATTGAATCTAGATTAAATAGCCAAGAAGTCAGAACTATTGAATTGAGTAAGTGTATTTAGTATTAAAGTCCTCTCAAATCTCGCGTACCTAGTTAATTGTCTTCATATTTATTAATTGGGTATATCTCTTATCCTTGATCGATTGAACTTGAGTTGTGGTAAATATTGTGAATAAATTAGATTGTTTTTGAAATACGAGGGGATAACTCTAAAATTTTTGAGATACGCTTAGACGAGAAGTTATGAAAAGAATTAATGGTTTAATTTGAAAATACAAAGTATTTTAACACAACAGATGACTTTTCATTGACTTACTTCTAGTCGTTTAGCGTAGAATAAATATTAAACAAAAAAGAAAATGGAGTTGACGCAAAGACATTATCGTGCTATGATTTTCTATGCTTTTAAAGCGGGATTAAATAAAGACGAATATGTTCAATGCCTGCAATTAGATTTGGTGATGAATATCCATAGTCGTGCAACTGTATTCAGATGGTTTAAAGAATTTTGCAGATGTCTCAGTTCTCTTCAGGAGGAAGAACACACAGGAAGGCCGTGGTAATAATGGATAATGGGTCTACCGCACGAAAAATGTTAATGGATGATAATCGCTATACCTAACAAATGATACAGATGAAACTTAACATTGAATCTGCAGCCAAGCAAAAAATTATTCATGAAGAATTACAAATGAAAAAAGTAGTTTGTCATTGGGTTCCCCATAATCTAAATATGCGCCAAAATGAGGAGTGTGTCAGAATCAGTAAAGAGACCCTTAAATTGCTAAATGATGGTAGCCACCGAATCATTTCTAAAATTGTAATGGGTGAAGAATTTTACATACCGTTTTTTGACGTTTTAACACTTCAAGAAAGCAAAGAATGGGTCTTAATAAATGACGAGGTTATTAAATGTGTACAATTTGAATTTTGAGCATTTTTTGAAAAATCATAAAAAAAAAGTATTCGGCATTTCATTTTGTTAATCATTTATTCTAAAAGAGCAAAGTATGAACTCTTTCAGTTCAAAGTGCCAATTCATTACAATGATAAGAAATCCATAAAAAAAGTTGAAAAGTTCTTTTCAAAAAACGCATCAATATTGACTCCATTTAGAAAAAACTGTAAGAAAATGCAAAATATCGTTATTTTTTAAAAATAAATGTACCGTATCGTGGCAAAAGAAATAATCTTTTCGATTCTGTAATTATTTTTTATCTGATTTTGATACAAAAAGTTAAATAATAGTTTTAAAAACGTCGAAAATGCCAAAAATGCGAGGGATACGTGGCGCAGAAGGACGCAACGCTTTTTTGTAACGCTTGTATTAATTTCACTCCTCATAAAATTTTCATTACGTGGGCTTTATATGAAAATCGTTTCTTAAAGAGTAAACTCCAATAAATTCTTTAACATTGTTTTCAAATACGTAGTTGTGCATAAGTTCTGATAGAAAGCCTCGACATCGTCTGTTGTGACTCAAACACAGCAGACAATTTTAAATTTCGTCATTAGAAATCATCTGCAATATTTTTCTAAAAATTGTAATTCTTCACACATGTTGTTCCGAATCAGTCAAAACTTTATAATCTCGTCAAACAGAAGAATGTAGCACATAGTTGTCTCTATCAAAAATAAGAAGAGCCCAGTAGAGATTTTTAAGGTTGTAAAGGACTGAAGGACTAGCCCACTCAAGAACGAAAAAAATTGCCCTTTTGATGAGAGGGCGCAGCAGGAACGCTAAGCTTAGTGCCAAATGGCAGCATGTAGAAGAGAGAACAATAGCGAGATGAGAACTTAAAAATGTATAATTTTAAGAATTTAAATATTTTTTAGTGTTTTTTTAAATGTGTGTAACGTTTTCTGCTGTAGAATAGGTGGGAGAAAATGATAAACAAATTTTGGCTTAAAACTGCCTATTCACTTGGAAGATAACCGTACTCTGCCACAATTCACATCATGCTACAAGGCTCTTGAGCATTTAGACATTAAAAGATTATTTATTTATTAAACCAGTAAGAGATTTTCTGAAACCACAGAACTTCAGATCGTACTAGAAGCAGTCATCCACGCTTAATGAGAATTGCAGCTCTCACAAAGCAATCAGAAAGAGAATTTGTCAAAATCCTTGTCGAAAAAAGATTGATTCTTCTTATTAAGCTGATGAACATGCCAAAAACAGAAATGTGCATCACATAGTAAGCGAAGACCTTAGTCTAAGAGGTTGTTGACGAATAACAGGCAATTTTCTTACAAAGTATTTAAAACGTCAGAGCCTTAAAGCAAAGGCAAGTGGTTCGGTAGCACTCTTATAACGACCACAGATGAATTGTGTTTTATCTGCTACAAACTTTTTGACGTTGAAAATTTTCCATCCACAAGAATGACTACATTTGTGCAAGGATTTTCTAAGAAGGGAAAGAGAGGATAAACTACATGTAGATAGATCATCCTACAGCTTCTTTAATGGCTTGGTAGGGTGTCAGGTATGAAGGTATCTTAGGGATTCATTTTTACGAGAAATTAGGAGAAAATACCGGTAATGTCATCAAAACACTACTTTAGAGTCCTTAATGAAGCTCCTAAATATAAACTTAATATATGAAAACGATTAGATTTTTCAACAGGATTCCTTTCTTGCTCATAAGGCTGTAACGATTCCCATCACACAGCTGTAAATCGGCTTCTTTTTATGGATATCATCACCATGTTCAATGAACACCTGCACCCTTAAAATATTGCGTAATTTTGTCTTGGACATCACCCCGGCAACCTTTCACACCACGAAGAACCCCCTACTCCACCTGTGAACCGGATGTAACTCGAGGATAAAGGTGCCGACCACTATCATTCCAAAAGACCCTAGAGAGGGCAGAGGGAGGAGACGGTTAGGAAAGCTTCGCAGAGAGATGAATGCGACCTCCTCCTCACAAACAACCGAATTTGTAGACTCTAATAATCCAAACAATATTTTTAATAAAGTCAATGTATATACTGTAATTAATAGCTGTGACCAAATAAACTAATATTTAAATTAATAATAATCACGCTACTTTTATTCATCTCAAACGTCACAAGGCGAAGATGACGTAGCGGTAATTGAAACAGAATGTGCCGGACAAATTAAAACAATTAAACCGACTTTCCAGTAGACCAGAATTAATTCCTCTCCAGTATGTGGCATCTCGACCAAAAATAGCATCCTAATTTCAAAAACTCTTAAATGTCCTTAAGAGAAAGCAACAAGGGAAATTGCTATGAAGGCCTCGATTGATAGTGGTCAAAGAAACTTGACAATCTGCATGAAGTCAAAAATTATCATCTTGAATGAGATACATAATTATAAATGTAAAGGTAAATTAAAACTTTAAAAAATGTTTTTGTTACATTTCATCAATGCTATTTTTTATTTTAACTCCTTTATATATTTATATCAAAACTTACGCACGACTTATGGTAAATAAATTTTAATTTCTTGCCTAGACAACATATATCATAAGAAAAATCCTCTTATATTCATTAATATCACATTTGCAATAACTACAGCTCCTTTGTGAAATAATTAATAGTTCATATATTTATTTCATTCACTCTAATAAAGGATGATTCTCTGCATTTCATTTAACTAATAAGCCGAAATTTTGTTATCATATACAAATTAATACATCATCTGCATTGAATACATTCACACTTATACATCTGAATTTCGTAATTAAATAGCTTCCTGCTCAATTAAGCTATTTTATCTAATTATGGTTCATTCATGAAGTGTAAATATGTAGCACTTATTGGAAAATAGAATATTTTATTGCATTATTATTAGAGCAAATAAAGTTAATTTCTAATTAAGACTATGGGATTCATTTAATCACCATTCATTTTTCGAAAACCTTATTATAATACCGGATTATCAAACAATGTATTATGTAAAGAGTAGATGAAACATACACTGCAGAATAATTAATGTCTAATTCTAATATTTGAAACTATAAAGATATTTATTAGTAGTTGTACTGATACTTTGCGTTATTTTTATATCTACACTTACACATATATATACAAACATACATTCATGAGTGTAGATCAAATTAATAAACGTAAGCTAGTGTTTCTCAAACTGTAGGACGCCCCCCCCCCAGGCTGGCGTGATAACCCTACGAGGGGGGCGCGAGCATATTGAAAAGTCGAAAACAGAAGATAATTTTAAATGATTATTAATTTACTGAAAGTAAACAAACGAATTACATTCTGACACAATAAAAAATAAAATACATGTTTACACTGATATAAAACATTTATATATCAGTACTATGCAATGTATATTTTATAATTAATTTATAAACAATACTAAGTTAAGAACAAGTTTAATAATTATTATTAAACCATGTTATTATCATATATAAAATTATATGCAAAAATGAACACTTATCTTGTTAATTTGTGCAGTTTATATAATTAATCCTCAAATGCCGATTCAAATAAATTACGTCATAAGCCCAATGCATCCGTTTAACGCGTATGCGAACGTATGTGGCGCATTAAGAAACGGGGGAGGGGGTAAAAAGAATAAATAACCAAATTCTCTAAAATAAGTAAATCCTTCGTGAACACACACTGTCCAAATCATTTTTTACATTCAAAAGCCTTCGGAATAATTTTATAGAAGTTTATTGAAAAGATCGTACTTCAAAAAGACGTATATATACTCCCGGAGAAATTAACGCACTGGCTGAGCGAGACGTTAAAATACGCCGGCGGAACTTAAGAGTTTAAAGTAGTATTGTAGGTTTAGCGTCAAAGTATAGTATTATTGAATTTAATACATTGCGTTTTATTGTATGGGGGGGCGATGAAAGATATGATTGATTATTGGGTCGCGCAAATGTTGAAAGTTTGAGAAGCAATGGCGTAAGCGCAACATAGATTAATTTATTTTTCGTCTGTTCTGGAAGATAAATTTTGTGCATAAAACACACATACCAAGCTAGGCAGTAGCACATTAAAGATACGTTATAATTATTTTATCATCAATTGATAAAATATTTGCTGCTTTTGTTGGAAAAAGCGATTCATCATTTCAACAGTTCTAGTAATAGTTCATTGGCAAATGCTGTGGGTCTTAATCAATAACAATGCATAGTTAGAAATTGTAAAATGAATGATATATTCAGTAAAATGTTTGTTTCTTGATGTTATGACCACAGGGCCGAAAAGATATTCGTCATAGGACCATTTGTCAGGTAGTGAATTTGATGTGTCGGATGTAAAAAAAATCCGAACTTTTTCAAGTTATTTTAAGAAATTTATGTGTATTTTCTTAGTCATATTTTTACTAAACTTAAGGTATCCGACTGGTTGCGAGAACTTTTTTTTAAAAAAAAAGGAGATATGGGGATTTTTTGTTATTTTTAGATTTGTTTATAGTGCATTTTAAGAAAAATGTGCTAAAATTAAGAAGAGAAAAAGAAATTATTATCACTAAAATGGGAAAAAATAGGTAAAAATTGACAAAAAAATAGCATAAACGCGGCTCATTCTGCACCAAAGGTTTATGAAACAAATTTTCAATTTTTTCGATCTAATGTGTTGCTATGTTGTTCAATTTTGAAATGACCTTCAGGATAAAAGATATTTTCTTTTTACAAAAGCTAGAACACTCTATCTCAGTTACTATATGAAAATGCTCAAAAGGACAGTGATTATTTTCACATAAGAGACTGTAAATTTTGTAATAAAACAGTGATTGATAAATCTGAAGATTGAAAAAATTCTACTACTATACAGAACTTATAGAAAAAATTTCCAGTTAATTATGTTCAAAATTGTTGTAGCAATCGCTAGGCCCCGTTTGATTATTTTCAAAAACCACGTTTCGAGTAAAACGTCTTTTAAAGTATGACATCTTGCTTAAAGTAATGGCATCTGCTTTTATTAAAACACTTGTAGTTTTTGTTCTAGGGAACGGAAAATTGATAAACTTATTATTTTTATAAATCTTATTAGATTTATAAAAATAATAAGTTTATCAATAAAAGTTAAATAATTAAAGTTTAAAATAAATCATAAAAAAAAAAAATTGTCAATTTTTGGCAAAATTCACAGTTTTAGGGTAGTCGCATACCTGAATTTTATCTGATGACTTACATAAAATAATAACATCAAAGGCACTTGTTGTTTTAACTAACATGAAATTCAGTCTATAAAGTGCACTTTTAACACAAAAAAAAAAGATCGAAAATCACGGGTTCTCGTTGTACGCCGAGTGTATAAAGTTTATAGCTTCAAAAATTCAAAAAGAAAACAGATCAGTGTAAAAAAAATTAGGCTCCTACATATATCGAAATACTGTTCATTAAAAAGAGCTTATTATATCAAAATACTGTTTATTACAACCCTTTAAGGTTCATTTTATACTAATAAACTTAAAGAGCCGTAGTTATAAAAATATACTGTTTTTTCAAAAACCTGGGATTATACCTCGAATAAAAGACTTCAAAACATAAAAACATTACATGAGCACATTTTAGGTTCTTTTGTAAAAATGGGGTGCACATTATACAGCGAATGTATCTAAAATTTTTAAAAAAGCTTCTTGAAAGTGAGCGTTATACGACGGCGCAGGTGATACCCCGGATTTTACGGTAAATTTAAAAATATCTACACTGCTTTTCTATACATTAATAAATTATATCGAAAGTCAAACACTTTTTCTGTAAAAGACTTAATCGACTTTGATTTTAACATTGAAGTACATTGATTCAAAATAGCAATAAAAATTCCTTTACCTTATCTCTTACTTTCTTGATATGCTTCTTACATAATCTTTTTCCACTCTTATGCTTGAAGGAATTCAAATATAGCCGCTAATTAACTACATGTTCTGAGTGGTCATTTCTTTGATAAATATTTGTGGCATTGTGTTAAAGTTGTCGTAGCCTCTCGCTACCCTCTAAGATTCTCAACTCCCCTTCGGGTATTATCCGAATCAGAATGTGTTGACTGGTTAAAGAATTCAGTATTCATCTTAACAAATCAATCTTTTATTTATTGATTTTTCTTAACTAAGGAGAATATACAATATTATTCAATTCTAAGAACAATCAAACACAGTGGAGAATGAGAAGGATCAATAATCGTGAACGACGGAATCCGATCTGAATCCACGAAAGATCGACGCGTACAATTACAGCTACACACGTATACTTAATTAAATTCAATATCACTAACCTGATTTCTTATACTATAGCAGGTTCGTCTAGTTGGTTCTTTAGGATCTTGATTGGGTCAACTTAAGGTCAGGATTCCTTCTTTAAGAGGCGACTTATATTTTCAGCTATTCCGGCAGTTCTTCTACGAATTAATTTTATCCACTACGTGCGTGCCTTAAGTGGATTCCCTTCAACGATATCAGCTGTTCTTCTACTTTCCACTACGTTATTCAACGATTCTGTTCACTTTCCTCTACGTTATACTTGACAACACTTTCTCATTTCATTTCAATCTCTCCTTTAACTCGCTAAACCCGAACTTATATAAAATATCTCATTTGCATAAATCACGCTTTGGCTCCCGGTGGAGATTAGTTGAAATAAATAATACATTAAAGAATATATGAGAAGGTTAGTGAAACGCGTAAGGACCCGTCACAAAGTGTTATGTGTTCCGTTCATACAGAAAAGAGACTGATAATTAATAGTTCATTTATCAAAATTTATTTTTTGTTCGGAAATAGATAATTATATATTATTTATCTTGAATTTATATTGAGCTAAATTGATTTCAATAGTTCAAGCATATGCAACTATTATATATCTTTTATAAGGAGAAAATCTTAAGTTTTTGGGTTAATAGAATGATATTCTTTTACAAAAATAGTCCGACTATTTATGCAAATAGTTTGAATGAAAACTTTTTTCTTTTAGTTTAATTTAAATAGTTTCATTTATTTCAAATGAATATTATAGACGAGTCACTTTTCATTTATGTACAGGATGTTTTACAGCATTACAAATTTTCAGGACAGATAGAGTATACCCAGACAATGGAAAATCACATAGGAATGCATGATTCGTTAAAGCTTTCCAGATTCGGTAGGGACGATGCAAAACAAAAGGAAAACGGGACAAGAATAAGAGAAGAAAACATGTTTAATATTGTTAAAACAGCAAAATTTTTAAAAAAGAACATTAAATGGTTAATGGGGGTAGATATTGGGGTGATAGGGGTGCACATCGTTAGTGAGCAGGATCCGCCAGACGATCGTATGTGGAAAATCTGGAAATGACTGGCGATAGTTCACATACTGATAGCGGGATTGTACTGGAACTAGATCCAGCACAGTCTCCTCGTTGTTTGCCGTTCGCTCATACTCCTGTATACCAAGATGAAAGATTCGCAGTCGGACAATCTCTTGTGCAAGCGTCCAAGAAAGGTGTGCCAGGGAATTTACCCCGAGGGGAAATGTTGGGCGTACAACCCCTGTGCGACTCATCCATTGTAATCAGTGCTCCCGTAGGCCAGATGCATATCAGCATTCATGTAACGTTCCATCCTTCTTCCACTTTGTTGGCAAGGGAAATGAAGCTTCACAGTGAACGCGGCAGCAAAAATTACGTATGCGCATGCAACGTCATCTGATGTTACGGCTTACGTAGTGCCGTATGATACTGTGGCATATGATACGCCATATGATAACTTCAAATTCATATAATATTACGGGTCGTAAGATCTATTTTATATTAAGTTGAGGGCCGCAAGTTCTCTCTCTCTATTTTATATTTAGTTGAGCGCTTCATGTTTTAATGTTCAAAAAAATTAATAAATATATTCGAAATAAATATGCATTTTGATTAATAAAAGCAAAAAAGAGTATAATTTAAAAGAAATTAGCGAATTTTACCTATCTTCCTTTTATTTTTTTTTCGGTTTGTATTTTATTACATATTATTATGTGCCGATATATTGGCCGGGCCGCAAAAATATACTTGTGGGTCGCTGGCCACGAGTTTGAAACCCCTAGCATACACCAACCAAAGACTTTTTAGCATTTTTGCTGTATTAAAAATAATACAAAACATGGTTTATTCTCTTCTTCTTGTAATGTGTATTTTGTGTCCTGTGTCGTCACTAACCAAGCCGGAAAAACGTTTCCAAGCACTCATTGCTATGTTATTTCTCATCATCTAGGTGTACTCTAACTGTCCTGCAAGTTTATAAAAGGTGTACTGATACCCCCTGCATAGCAACATCATTAACAAATTTGTTTTACTTTCTTACAAGAGTATTTATTTATGTCTATTAAGAGATTTTTTTTAACATGTCGGGTATATTTTGTAGTACACATTTCTTAGGTTGTCGGTAATTCCTCCGATTTTTCTCTCAACTTATATTTTGTATCCAACATATTTTGTATCCCATCCATATGACTATGAGCAGCTTCTTTTACAGAAATAACTCTGAAATTTTATTCATTGTCCACTTTTTTCCTAATTTATTTTTATAGATATCTTTTAACTATGTAACTGATCTATACGGTTCCTTCTATTAACCTCTGGAGAATTCTTTTTGGGCCAACATTCTTTCAACCAACTTTCTTCGAATGCAGAAAGCGTGGATTATGCAAATTAAGTAAAATATATATATTCTGTATTCGCGAGTTTGAAAGTTAGTGAAGTGAGAATAGATTGGAAGTGAAGTGAATTGTGAATAGATGAGAAGTGAGGTAAATTGGCAGTGAAACATATACGCAAACAATGTAGGAAGCGGGAAGTCAGAATATTAAGAAAGTGCTTACTTTAACTGTTGGAGCAGTGTTAAGGTAAACGCAAGGATTAGAAGACCGCAAGAGTTCAGGTACTGTGATCTTTAATCAAATAGAAGCTAGAGAGTTAAATTATTAGTGCGGTCATTAATAAATAAATAAGCTCTGTATAAAGTTATCTTAAAGATAGATCTGTATGATTGAATATATTCTTTTCACGCAATCTCGTCTCACCCCCGT
>BMAO01034563.1:0-33259 GCA_019973975.1 Trichonephila clavata
AAACATTTTTGAGAATCGTAAAACATTGTTCTGTAGCAAGAGGTATGGTAACAAGTGGTCAACTCTCACTACAATGCACCATAAGAGTCTTTCTTCAGAATTTCTCCCACGCATTAGCAGTTACAAATAGAACTAAAACCTAGGTATTCCATATTATTCGACAATTCCATAATACCTGACTCTCATCTACATATTAAAAGCCGTCCTCAGTCAGCATTGTTTGCAATGCTGCAGCAAGGGACGTCTTAAGGCATGGACCTGGGCCCAGGACCTCAGTGACAATGGGGGCCTCGTCTCATTCTCGACTCAGTTTAAAAAAGATAATGATTCGAATAACTTCAATGGTCAAATGTATTCTCCGAAAAACTGGGAATTTCGGATGATATGTCCACTGGCTACAAAGTGATGACCATCATCCATGTATAGGCCTAGGCCTACCACCATATACCATCATTACTCCTTCAGTCAAAAAGTGGCAGGCAGTCTAGCTGGTTTGTGCGATTGATTGTAAGTCATGCACATTTATTTGTTTCGGATTATAGTTTGTACGAGTATTTGACAACGTATGCTATGTACTGTCTACTTTTAAGGGTCATATGTGGGGCCTAGATTTGTGTAGGGGTTCCAGGGCTTACTTTTGCGTAGGGGCCCAGGGCTTCAAGAAGTCTTAAGACGTCCCTCTTGCAGCATCCATCTTTTTAAATTTCAAAATTCTGCAGGATTCTTTTGTCCTTAATGTTCAAGTCGTTTCAGTCTCTCTAGTAGGGATTATTAACAGCTGTTTATATAGAGATATATTCAGATAATTATTGCAATGACAAATAACGTAATTTAAAAAACTAAAATTTGCATTCGGGACACACACACACAAAAAAAAGAAACTTAAATCAATATTCTGAATTATTTAGGCAAATGCATCGTTGAAAGGATAAAAAAATCCAATATTTTTAAGATAGCTTTTCCTTTAATGTAGAAAAAATGTAGTAAAATATATTAGTTTAAAAACTGAGATTCTCTGAAAATCCCTTTTTTTCATCACTTTTATTTTGCTTATATTTTCCAATCCTATAATTATTCAGGCAAGAATTTGTACAAGATTGTTGATTTGATCTTCGTGAAAAACATATACAACAATAATAGTTTAAAACGAGTGTAAAAACGTTCGTGTTTCTATAAACAGATTACCAAATTTTGCCATCCAATTAAGATCTAACATGTTTCTTCCTTTTTGTATTTAATTTATTCCTGTAATTTAAAACTAAGAGGAAGGAAACAGCATTTTTTGCAAGTTTATCATGTTCATAATGAATTTTAACAATGGCCTTTGCTTGATTAAGCTTTGCTTTGTCCAGCTATTGGATTATTTCTTGTCAAAATATCCATTTCCTATAAAAATATTTAATATTATATTAGTCATCAGGTCATTTATATTTTATTTAAAACTTCATAAATATGAACTTTAGGAAATGTAATTTAAGTATCGCACTAAAACCTCTTTCTCTGATAAATTCTTTATCATACCTTTTTTTCTGCTTACTATAAATTGTTTAATATAATTTTTAAACTATTCATTGTGTAACTTTATCCTAAGTAATTTGTTTTCTTTCCTTTTCATTTAGAAAGCCGCCAATGGGCTAAATCCCTAACGGTCACATGATAAATGCAATCACGTATTTTTCCTTTAATCCACAACAAACTGATATTAGTATTGTACTTGTTGTTCTACTTGTTAAATTTAAATAAAATTTTAAATCTTATAATTCGGCTAAAATGTTGAAATATTAAGATTCTTCAAATTTTTTTTTCCAAAAATTAATATATATATACTATACGTGTACTTTTAAATCGAGTGCATTTTATCTACCTATGTGTGTTATTATTTTTGACAAATATGTACTTTTTTTTTAAAAGAAAATATCTGCAAAAAGCAAAAGTTGGCAACAGCGAAGCTCATGCAGTGATTAGCTGGGAACACGTGGTTTCATTTATCGTATGCCTATGACGTCAGATGAATTTATAAACTTATTGGTTGGAAAAACGTGATTGTCGTTATCACGAGACTATGATGTCACATGAATTTATCGGGATAAATAATAACTTACTTCAGTATTGGACAAATATCTTTGCAAATAAATGTTTCCCATTTTGATTGATTCCGCCTTTTTTCTTCAAAAATTGGAGACTAGATTTTTATGGTGGGATTTTTTAAATTTACAAATTTTCATGTGACTACTCTGTTCTTTGTTTAATTATTAAGTTAGTTCTGAGTTTCTTTTGTTATTGGAATTATTGATTTTTTAGGAAGTTTTACATTCTATTCACTAGAAAATTTCTATTAAATCATGGAGTTTTCTTATATAATTTTTCATTAAAATTGTATCACTTATTATAATTTTTTTTTTTACTTTCCTTGTGGGATAACAGTTTAATTTTGAACTTATAAGGCGTATAGAATTAATATTTGCATTATTCTTTTTCTGAAATAAATGATGCAATAAATGCTTGTGTAAGAATACATGTGTTTTCAAAGAAATTTCTTATAAAAATAAGAATCAAATTATTAAAACATTTTTCGTTGCATTTATTAGTTGAATTAATAACTTTGAATCTTATGTTTTTATTGGTACACCTGATAAGAAACTAAGTGTAGTATTTAAAACTTATATTTCTTTGAAAATTTCTGGAGAGTCTTGATTTTGGAATATTGATGGCAACCAGAGAAAATAAATTCATCAGAATAATTATTTATTTATTATTGACGTTTCTTTAAAAAAATTTATATATTAAAATTATTGGTACTGACGTATCATACCGTAGACAAATTTCGCCTAGGGAAAGGCATCGCTAATTCGAAAAATGTCGCCAAATGTGTTTTCATCGTTATTATTACTGTGTTCGAACGTGAGCGAGGTTGTGTTTCCACTATTGGATGTTTTATTGATGTATTTGTCTTTTATATCATCAAGCTTTTCACACCAATCATTCAGTAATGGAAAGATCATACATCTAACGGTTTGTTGGAGTAGAATTTTTTCAATAATAAATACTTATACAAGTATTAATATAATCGAAGAATTAATAAAAAATAATGTAATGAATTATTAATGTTGATAATAAGCAATTAAATTATAAGCAATAATTGAAAATAAAATTTAATACATTTAAATAATTTGAATACAAAAGAAATTAAAACATTTAATTTAATGTCAGATTTACTGATTAACGGGGAAGAAATCCGGATTTGTTAATTAGGCATAACTTGGAATATGTTTATCTTTTCTACTCTTTAATGCCATCCATGCATAGTAAGAGTACAATTATAGAAATAAAAGAAATACAAAGCAAAGACAATTTTTAATGACAAATTCACTAATGCAGCAGTTAATGATTTTAGTTCTATGCTATATAAAAATCGTTTGGTCTCAAACAGCTTAAAGATTTAGAATAATAAAAAAAAAAAAATACTTCCTATTCTCTTTTAAATATTTTTTATAACCGTTTATTTTAAATACTAACAAGGCTAAGCAAGGAAAAAGCACTTTATTTTCCAACTACAAGAAACTATGTTTTGATTTAGTTTATGAAATAACTTAATTCTGTATTTCATTTTTTAATTCGTCGAACATAAAAATTTTAATACATGCTTTTTTGTGGATTTTCATTTTTTTGATTGGAGGCAATGACAAAAACCATCAAGAAATAATTTTACATTGATATAAATATGAACAGATTGATGTGTATGAATAGATTGATACAAATATGATAGATTTGTGCGGTATTTAGCAATTCAAAATAAAAAAATTTTTTTAAAAAAACAAGAATTATAGAATAACTTTAAAAAATATCCAGTTCTCGTGAAAAAATAATCATAACTCATTTCATATTTAGAAGCATAACAATTTTAAAATAATCTCGTAGATCAATACATAATTAAAAGTCGGCATCTTTTCAAATATCAAATTTTGAATTAAACTTTTATTTATTTTTCATCACTTTTAAATGATGGAAATAAACATACAAAATATTATGGAAATGAATTCCATTTCATAACAAATTCGAATTTCTTTAATGGTTTCCTCTGTTAAAGAATGCTTTGAAAGAAGTCAATAAGAAATATTTTGAAGACCGCAAAGCAAAAATGGCGGCCTCACGAATATTTTAAAGTTAGGCAACATTTGACCTTGCTATAGGCCATTTTCTTACATTCTTAATAATGTTTAAATAAGAATAATATATTAATAGATAGGCTGAAAAACAGTTAATTTTTATATGAAAAATAGTTTTTTTTTCTGCCAATCTGTCAAAAATTTCTGGAAATTTTATTTTAAAAACAATAGTGTTTTGCATTACACATTTTATCACATTTATTTCCGCAACAGCGTTCTAAACTAAGATATTCCATAGATTTCTTTCGCTCTTATTTTGGGTTAATGGAAAATTCACATTCTGTAGCATAGTTATTTGCATTATATTTTGATAAACGAATCAATTGATTCGAACTAAACATCTGTTACGAAATATATCGATGGCACTCGTTTGGTCTCCCAAATTTTAAATTTTATGTTTTTTATGAGGTGTTTATTATTTTTTATTCTTATTCTTATTTAATACTTTAACCGAAAAGTAGCGAGTCCAAGTGCTATGGATAGATAATTGGAATAAATTTGCAATTGCACGGGTAAAGTTTATGAATCCCAAAAAATCCAAAGATACTATAAATTAGGATTTTATATTTCATTCGAATAAATTTAGTTTCATTTAATTTTTACCTCTTGAAGACACAAAAAATTAAAGACTATTGCTGATTTCTTGTGATTTAGAATTTATTACATAAATCACAGAATATCGATGCATGGAAAGAAAAATGAATGATAGAGAGAATTATATGAAATTTATTTTAACCTCTTTGAACTGATATCAATAATAAAATAAAAAGTAACAAAGCTAAAAAAATTTTTGAAAGTATCTCTTTCAAAGATTCAGTTGATTTTTGATTCATAACGTAGTTAATAGGCTATAGTAACATGGGGAAAAAACCACATGTTTCCAGGTAATCATGCGCTTCGCTGTTGCCAACGTTTGTTTTTTGCGGAAACTTTCTTTTAAACAGTACAAATTTGTCAACATTAATAACGCGCATAAGTAAGCAAAATGGGTTCGATTTAAAAATACGCGTGTAGTATAAGAATTTATTGAAAAAAATTTGAAAATTTTTGAAGAATATTGACATTTGAACATCTTTACCCAATTTATTTATTTGAAATTGTATCTAATTTGTACAAGGGGAATTAAAAGTACAAGTGTAAAAAAAAATGAATAAGAAAATATCTTTATTGTATTTATATTCACATTGTTTCACGCCTTCGTTTTCAAAAATTTTCTCTTTCTATCTGACCTCTTGAACATTACTTTTTCTGAATTATAATGAAAGAAAAAAAAAGGGGGGGGGGAGATAACGACAACAAAAATATAGGAGCAAATGGATCGCATATTATTTTAATACAGTCTAGTTTATAATAAAATTTGATTACCAGTTTTTCTTTACCTTCTGTTACTGTGAATAAAGTAAACACCATTCGCTAGATGATGACCTTTAAAAATAGCTATGAAGGAGAAAAAGAAAAACATTCAGCGAGAAGTGTTTCATACATATTGCTATCTCGATGCAGCACAGTTTTCAGGAAATGTTGTTAATAATTTTTTTACCCCATCACAAGTAAACATAACCCTGACAATAAGTTTATTCCATTTTTTTTTATATAAGCGTGCAACACATACTCTTCAACAAAGGTGGCAAAAAGACATTACCCTCAGATGACCGCTAAATTCCCCGTCAAAATTATTGATTTTTATTTGAATGTTATATCACCTTAAGAAAGTATTATTGCATCTTGATATGATTATTTCAATTTTTTTATATCCATAATTTCTTTTATTTTCTGAATATAGTTTCACTATTATACCCATTCATCGCGCGGGTGGTTTGAAAAAGTATGACTTTCGAGATGGAAGGATAAAAAAAATTATGAGGTCAAATTATTACATTATAATTTAAATAATCAAAAACAATCAGGTATAAAAATCTTCTACATACTGATAATAAACCAGTGCACCAAAAACTTATTGATCAAAGCAACTGTTAGCATAAAAACCTTTTGGACGTATAAATTTAAGAAATTTATTTCCAGAAAACTTTCATCATAAAAATATGGCAGTATACAGGGACGTCTTAAGACTCTTTGAGGCCCTCTGCCCAGAGAAATCTTAAGATTTTTTGAGGCCCTGAGCTCCTATACAAAAGTGTGCCCTACCTGAGATCTTGAGATCCATTGTCAAGTACTCGTTCAAACGGTAATTTTAAACATATACATGTGTACGACTCACAATTTCAAAAACCTAGGCACAAACCAGCTCGACCAATGACCGCATTTTGATTAAATGAGTTGACTGTTTTTTTACGGTATTACGCCTAAGCATAGACATGGACAACGGTCGTCACATAATAATACAGTCTTACCAAGTTTGCCAGTTGATATGCATTTTGAAATACCTGTTTTTCGGAGAATATGAGTGGGAATAATATTTGGCCATTAAAATTATCAGGATCATGATATTATTAAGACGGAGTCGAGAACAAAATGAGGTCCCTTCGAGAGTGAGGCCCTGGATCCGGGCCCAGTTGGCCCATACCTTAAGACGTCCCTGGCAGTATAAGCTAGAATTCTAAACAGAAACCGTGTTCCCAAATTAAAAAAAAACTAAAATTCGGTTATTAAATGAATAATTTACTAAAAATTTAAAAATTAAAAAGTTTCCAGAGTGAATTTTTGCTCAGTGAAGGGTTGCTAAACTTCAAAATAATAGCTCTAATAGCTCAAAAGTGGACATTTTTGTCCATAATGCAGCCTCAATACCCATTGGAAGTTGATTTCGGCAAAACCCATTCTTAGCTGATATTTACTCAACAAAGAAGTTCGTTTGATAAATCTCAAGTCTGTAGATTTAAAAGTTCAAAAACACAGGGATTTACGGATGACCGCCGTAACTCTCCTTGGGGTCAATTTCTTTAAAACCCATTCTTAGTGAATCTCTACTCATTGAAATGAAGGATTAAAGACCATCCTTGACGGCACTAATTCTAATGACATTTAGGTCCTTACTGACAGTCGGAGCTCGATTTATTACCTACAGGACTGGAGCAATATATGCGGCTTCGTGGGCATACAAATTATCGCCCATCGTACAAATCTAGCCAAGGGAAGGGAAGTCCACTTCAGTGGATTCCCTCCCATGTTAACAACCAAGGGAACGATACTGCAGACATCTTGGCTAAAAGAGGTTGTTTTGAGTCTCTCAACCGGGACTACACACTAACATATAAAGAAATTTTCTCCATTAAAAAAATAGCAGTCAGACAAGACTGGCTCACCCCTCCCGCCCATCCTTGGTTCAGCAGGAAGACCCCGGGGGAGGGGGAGCGTTAGAAATCGGGGGTGACAGACATGATCAAACGGCCATCTCAAGACTCATAAGTGTACATCTGAAAAACATGACATTCGACTCAGGGCGCAAAGTCTTTTCATCGTACAAAAAATGCAATCTGAAGCCAGCATCCCCCGATCACATTCTGGATTGTTTGAGGTTCGCTCTGGTGGATGTTTGTGCAAGTCCTCTACTGGTGCTTGACTTCGCTAGAGTTCACGGTATCATGGATCTAATCTAGCTGCTGCTAGATCTCTCCGAGGGATTGGCAACAACAACACCAACAGAAATCAGCCTCTTTAGTTTCAAGTCTGTTGGTTTTATAGTTCTGAAGATCTCGTGACGAATGAGTGAGTCACGGTAATACCTCGACTATGTTAATTCGGAATTACACGATTTTCAAATCTCGTCAATTCGTCTTTTATTTATTTATTTCTTTTTTTCGTCATTGAAACTCCGGCGGAATCATTGATTGAGCCTGATGAATTTGGTAATTTGATTGAAGAAGTTGTCGATCTTTTGCCAGGAAAATAAATTCAGAAGTGGAAAGTGATGACGTTTAAGAACTCCTAGATTCGCAAAATCAGGAACTGACAGTTGATGAGCATGAGTAAGAGCAAGACATTGAAGAACTTGAGACAGTAGACAGAATTCAATCAGATCGAATGAATTGTTGGTAATTTGACATGTTCAGTTTAACTGAAAGAGGATTGCAAATTTTAGAAAATACATACACCAAAGAAGAGCATAATTTTTCAACAAAACAAGGAATAAAAAAAATATTAGCATGCTACGAGGAAATTTGGCGGGAGAAAAAATATCTTTTAGCTGGCGGACGACTTGTTAAATTTTATGAAACCATCTATATCAAAATAACTTTGGTTTGGGATTTTGTATTTCTGCTATCTAAAAGTTTATTAAAACATTTTTTTTCTAGTTTTTTATTTTCTTTCGTCTCCGGCCTCAACTTAAAGTAATGTATATGAGAAATTATACCCCGACTTTTTTACGCGGTTATCTCTCAGTCTCTCATATTGCGTAAGTTCGGGGTATTACTGTACAGTAGAACATCGTTTATCCGAATTAATTGGGATCAGTCACCGTTTGGATAAGCGATTGTTCGGATGACCGAAAACCGAATGCGATCCATGCAGTATATGAAACCGGACACTATACGAATATTGAAAACTATCCTATGCGGGAAACGCACTTGAAGAAAAAGCAAAATAGGTGCAAAATGTCGCAATTTTACCTTTATTGTGGAAAATAATCACTTATTTTTCGCTGTACCATTGTACACCTTCGTTTTTTCAGCTGCAAGGTCTCTGATTCTCTTGAGCAGCAGTAGTTGAGTAGGACAACAGTCTGATTGTTTTTCGTATTACTCCATAGCTGTCTCTAACGCAGAAACGCGTCAACATTTGATGGACCCTTACCACTTTCGTTGTTGTTGCTGTCCTCGTCTTCATCCGTTTCATCGTTGACAGGGTCGGATTCTTCTTGCACGGAAGTCCCAATCTCGTCATCATTTAGCATTTGAAATCAATCTTCTGCATCGCATGCCGTCCTGGTTTCTACATCGGCAAAAGAGCCCGCATATGCCCTCTTCCTTGGAAACTAACTGACCTTATATTCCGCGCAGATGTTTACCAAATCACACAACTGAAATTCCCCAAATATCCCTCATCTTAGATTTTCCCGTCACTTTTGGTCTCACGCGAAACAACTGTTGAGCATTGCACTGTTCAAAAACGTATCTGGACTTAAGTCCGGATATTTGACGCTCCGGATAATAAACGTTCGGATAAACGACGTTCTACTGTATAGAGTTACAGTGGTTCACCCTTGCACATTTATAATTTGATCCCCCCCCCCGCCAGATTTAAACTGTACGGAATATTTCAAACGTATTTACGTTGAAATTCAATTTTAGTGCTTCAGAAATTTCCTCCGGTTAAAATTCACATGCAAATTATAGAGAAAAAGATTTACGGAAGAGGTATAGATGTGGCTTTTATTTACCATTATTCTAAAACAATTCATATTAAATTAACTGTATACTAGTTCTTCCGGCTATAAATACATTTCCAGTGCGCAGCGACATTTTAAAAACTTGTTGTCATTTATCAATTGCTTCTTTCTTAAAGAAATTGTAACAAAGAAACACCAATTGTTGTGGGGATGAAAACTATAAATGCTTGACCGAGAAAAGTGCACGTCGTGCATTGTGTTCTAATAATTTGATTGTGGTTTCTTCACCTGTGTATTTCCAGCAGACGATCTGTGCATGCTATCACGTGCTCGTTTGCAATTCGTTCGGATGATCAACCCCTCATTTGGGAACTTCAAGGACCACGGATCCGGGCTCTCAATAGAAAAAAGCGATGACCAGTCCAGTGATCGTTCGAGAACAAAAGGGGGAAATTTTGTTTTTCCGCCTTGCGCGGGAGAGCTCACGAGGGTGCCGTTATCATGAGGATAATCGTTTGGTGTGTATTATATCTGTGACTCGGACCGTAACCCCCCCCCCCCGAGAGATTTTTTGGAATCTTCTTATAGCGGAGCGTTCACTTCCTTGATTAACGCCGCTGTGGTCACGCAGAAACGCATTTCGAATACAATTCTTCGCTTGCCAAGTGCTTCTTTAACGATCTATGAAGATTTATTGTTCCAGATTCGAAGTGAAAAATGCCAGAAAGAATTGATTTAGCTTATAAATATATTTTACTCTTGCAAAGTCAATTTTTTTTTTTTATCATAGAAAGGGGAAATCCCGAATAGAAAAAAAAATAGTGATCATTTTTTGGGGGGAGGTGGAGGGGGTTCACTGATCTTTAAAAATTGAGCTATTGAAACAAGAAGGGAGTTTTGTAACACCAGAACAAATTTTAATATTCACTGAGGTCCATTATTAGTCTTAAGTTAACCGTCAATTTAAACTTACGCTTGATTGTTATAAAAATTTTAAAGCAAAATTGCCTTCAAATTTTTTTTGTCTTATATCATATATAGATTAAAATTTCAATTATAGATATTTTGTACCACAAAAGCTTGAACAAATTTAAGTTTGTAAAAATAAATTAGTTTTATAATTATATTAAAACTATCAAGTTTCTATATTTTTCTCTGAAATAAACTAACTTTATGTGGAAAAAAAAAAAAAAAACCATTTATATGAAACCCGTCCATTTCGCTGGGTATTTACATGACATATACTGTTTTTGATGTATTGGTATTTTTAAGTCCTAGTAGCAATAAGATTTTAATTATATTGAAATATATTCTTATAGTCTTCGCATCTTGATAAAAAAAAGGAGAGAACATGAATTTCTATAAAATGGATAATAGCTACAAATAAAATATTTATTAATTATTTTAAATATTTAAAATAATAAATATATTTTTAAATATTTAAAATAATAAATATATTTTTAAATAGTTAAAATATATTTTATAATTTCTATAAAATGGATAGAGCGTAATAGCTCTTTAATTCTCCCCAAGACTCAATTTCCGCGAAATCTATTATTATTGGATCTCTACTCAAAAAAAGAAAAATGCTTACGAAATTTCAAATCTGTAGGTCTAATAGTTCAAAAAGGGATTTTTTTCTTCTTTTTTGTTCTATTATGCCACGCAACCCCTTGCAGACCCCTTAAAAGTCGATTTCAGCACAAGCAGTTTTTAGCGGATCTCCCTTCAACAAAGAAAACACATTTGCGAAATTTCAAACTTGCTGGCCTAATAATATTGAAAAACGTAATTTTCTTTTTATCTGCAATGCCCGTGTAGCCCCTTGAGAGTCTGTTTCCGCAAAAACTGTTTTTAGCGGATCTCTCCTCAACAAAGAAAGCATGCTTGCAAGAATTCTAGTCTGTAGGTTATGATAGTTCACAAGCTAGAATTTTCATTTATAATGCCTTTTAAAGCCCTTGCTTCGAAAGTGCATGAATTTTTTCTTCTAGGTTCACATAAAGAGTTTGTTGCACGAGACGCCTGTTCCTTCAAATGAAAGAAATTTTTTTTTTCTATGCAGTGTCGCTGTAAGGCCTACCAGACGACTTCTGACCGTAATTTCGTGTACTTGTAGTTACCTTTCAGTAAAATGCTTTTTGTCCCATTAATGTGTTGCTGTTTTGTTCTTTTTTTCTGCTTCTTTGCACCATAGCTCGTAATTGAGGCATTTGCGACCCTGCATTCCTTTGTGATTCTCAGTCGTCTATGTACCCCCTACACACCCTACTAGTTTGTCAGTCTGGCAGCAAATCACCCTATATAGATATGATACATATTTAGATGTTATAAAAACTGGATTAGATATTATAGAATCAAATATGTAGCTAGACCTACTACAACTACTTAAAATATTTTTTTATAAGCTGCATTTTATTTAATACATAACAGAGGCAAGATTTCTTTGTTCATTGGTATGAATTTAAATTAGGTCATTTAAATTGGTATGAATTTAAATTAGGTTTTTTATGGTCAAAAATTAGGGTCTTTAATGTTAAATCTTTGGTAACATTAAAGACCCTAATTTTTGACGAAATAACCCTATTTTTACCTGTAAATCTGCTTTTGGAATGTGGATAGTATTATTTCATTAATTTTTAATCAGTTGCTTGTAAAAACAAAAATCGACTGATTATTTTATTTCTTTCAGGATCTGCACTAAATGATGGAGAGAAATATCAGAGATGTGAGAGATATTTTTGGGGGCAAAACAGGCGACAAACAGGAACTGAGGTCGTACGATTATTCGCCGCGAAGTCGCCGAAGGCACGAAGCAATGGATAATTACGAAAGTCGCCTTGCGCCTCACCATCACCACAACTCCGAGAGCAGATCAAGTGTTGCCACCGGCAATAGCAAAAAGAGTAATCGACATCGGGCAGATGATTTAATTGAACCAGTTCGACAAAGTAAAAAATCAGATGAAAATCAGAAGAGTTCGAGTTCGAAGAACAACAAAGATGCCGCCTACTACGCTAATCGAACTCTTACAGAACGAGACATTCGGCACCTAGAACGCCATTTGTCAATGAAAAAGACGATTCGGAAGCAAATTAGTCGGAATCTGACTCAAGCTTTTGTTGATGACCCGGAGTTGGTTTTAATGGATACGAATAATCAAACGACGAAGAGTAACAGCAAAGTTTCTGCTGATCGTACTTTTACTCTAACCAGAGCAAAGGTATCAAAATCAGAACAGAATGTTCTGGATCTCCTGAAAGACAACGAACCTGATTCTGGCCATTGTAGTGCAGATAATCCGAATAGTTCGGATGACGATTCACACCAAGAACAAGAGAAAGAACGTCATGTTGTGAAATCGACTGACAAGAATAATAGCAAGATGGTTCATGATAATCGGGGTAAAGCTGAAGCGAACTACAATAAGGATGACGGCAAATTTTCATTCTGGAAAATGTTCTCTGTGAAGAATAGAGGCAAACGATAAGCTGTTGTTGTCATTTTTTGTGTACTGCGGAATCGTAATTAGCGGTGCTTAGACAGTTACTAAACTTTGGTCGAAATCTAGTAAAAACTCTTAGTAGTACGAATAATGTCATTTATATATGCAAAGATAAGACATATTTCTGAACTGAAGAGGTTAAGAAAATTTTTAGACTTTGGAAGGAAAGGAAATTTATAAATTCCAAATGTGGAATTTGTATCTAGAGCAAAAAATCGAACTATTTAAAATGTTGTGAATTGATACGAGAACCATTTTATACAATTTTTGATATGTTTTCTTTTTTTTTTATCCATCGATAACAGTTGATATGAAATTTGGTATCGTACTGTGAGTTGTGAGTACTAGAATTTCGCCACAAACTTTTCATTATCTGTGATAATCTTTCGAATGGTGTGGTATTGCTAATCAAGGTAAAAATAATAATTTATTATGACTATTCTAATGTGAAAAAAGTAGAAATATATTTAATAAGTAAACTGAAGAATGAAATTTCTGAAGTTTATTGATCTAAGGGCCATTTTGACATATTTTTTAAATATTTTTATTACGAGCGAATAATGATTTGTTTCTTAAATTAACAATTCTTCTACAAATAAAAAGGATGAAATATGTGAATCATGATATATACTGAATTTAAAATAAATATTTTTATGAACCAAGGAAAATCATAACAGATTTATGTTTTAAAAAGGCTTAGATGACGATTTTAGCGAGACGTTTTTATAAATCATTATTTTGTTATGCTTAATTATTTATATATGTATGCTTTGAAGTAAATAAAAAAATTTCTTTTTAAGAAAAAAAAATACAATAATTTCTTTTTTTAGAAGATAGTACCGTTCTAAAATACAGTTTCTTTGATAAAATTTTGTTTTTTTATTTTTTTATAGGAAACAAAGATATATAAGATTTTTGAGTGTTCCGTTTCAACAGAAATATGATCTAACTTGATAATATAATATGATACCAGCTGGAAATTCCTTTTTTTTGGCTCCTCTCTTGTAAAATAAAGAGGATAAGAAAAAACTACAATGTTTTTGATGTTATATCGCATAGGTAATATGTAAATACTCTTAAAAAATTTATTGAAATTTGAAGAAAACCTCACACTTTTAATAATTATACTACCATTATTTAATAATTTATGCACAGATAAATAAATAAAATAGGTGACTATAAAAGGCCTGCAAAATTTGGAGAAAAAACACACTTATTCCTAAAATATTTTTTAAAAAAATTCAACATGCTCTTATAATGTGTTTTAAAGTTGTTCTATGCCACCTGTCAAAAAGTCATTTAAATTGATAAATTTGAAAAATTCAATATAACAAAAAAAAAAAAAAAAAGCAGAAGTCTACCCCGACTAAAAAATATGGCAAAGGGTCTATGAGACAAAAATGTTTGGGAATCTCTGAATTAAATGGAAAACATGATTCAATTTATCATACGACCTTCAGAAATACATCCCGTTACTCTAAGTTCAATATAGAATATTCGTATTCTATAGGGAAAAAAATAATTTTAATAGAGATAAAAGCAGGGCAACTATAAATAAATAAGAGTCTCTGTATGCCTGGTACATAAAAATCTTAAATTTAAAACGAGCTCTCTCTCTCTCTGAGTGTGTATTTAATAAAATAAAATAATCATCAAGCAATTATAAAAGTAGTGGATTTTATAATTAAATGTAATTGTAATCAGGGGATGGCTTCAGGTCAGGGCTGAGAATGCTTTAGCTTCGTTGAAAATACAATAAAGAAAGAATTATATATAAAGAAGAATTATTTCGTCCAACAGAATGGTTAGTGGAACGAATACAGATGCTTCTTTGTTTACGTAAATGAAGTTTACCCAAACGATAATAAACTTTATTTATGTATTCAATACAGCATATTAAACACTGTGTTTTTTAATCTATTTTTTCTCACGTTCTAAATTAGTGAGATTCCTTTCTGAGTGAAAAAAGTCATTAAATAAGTACAATGATGATTTGAATTTACTTCAAATAGTATTTGTAGTCAAAATAAAAGAAAAAACAAATAAGTTTTAATCACACCATTCATTTTTTATTAAAATATTATCCATCTCGGTCAATTATTTATTCTTCTCTATCAATTAACAAGGCTTAACTGTGTTTTAATGTATACGTATATGCATCAAAAAATTGAGAAGTATTATTATTATATTATTGAAATGTATAGATTTGTTTGATAAATTATCGTTACGTTAAACACTTTAATCGGAGCTTAGCCTTAGGCGCAGTTGAATCGTAAATGCTTCCTTATAGAAAAATAAGAAAGATGGGTAGTGATATATAGTTAAAGTGTTTTTATATAGCATCATCATTTACCGTGCCACCAATCGAAAAGATATAATGGATTTAAATTAATTCCAATTTTTTTGTCGCACAATTACAAATTATTCATTCTAGAAAATTATGTATATAAATTTTTTTTGAACAAAATACATTGCAATTTATTTCAATCATTAATGAATGTATTATTTTCAGTTATAGATAGTTGAAAAGAAGATAATCTATGTCGAATAAATTTAGGTAATAAGAATAAATTAAAAATAAAAGTATTTGAATTTAAAATGGCATCCACGCTGTAAGGAACACTTGTAATTAGAAAATTCTATAAATATATTTATTGAATTAAAATCTAAAGGCTCTATAGAGGAATTCAGCATTTATCACCTTTTCTTAACCAATTGTTCTTTTACGCTAATCGATTTTAAGAGGCAAAACTCGAAAATATTTAAATAAAAGTCTCTTGGAGCTTTGTTTAGGATTGATATCATTTAGATTCGTTGGTTTCAGTCTCATTTTTAGAACGCTAAATTAGTTTTAGATTATTAAATTTTAGAATTATAGGAAAAGAAAGATGGTACGTATGTCTATGTTTTCCAGTTGTTCTTTGTGCCATTTCGATTTTGAATTATTCGAAACGAACAGCAACGTTTTTTTTCATCTTTTTCATAAAAAAAAGATTTATACCTCAGGAAAAATGTAACATTAACTGCTTGAAGACTATTTTAAACCTGGAACACGCGTGACCGATCCTAAAGTCTGAAAATTTAACAAAAGACTTTCCATTCCAATTTGATTCATTCCAATCCGCCGATTCAATTCCAGAACATCAAATTCGCGAAAGGTAACGGAAACCTCAACAAGAACGAATCCATAAAAAATAAAAACCCGTTGGAATAATTTTTCTTTTGCAAAAAGAACTTTGTATATGGAATACAATTCTGATTTCTGATGCCCAAACGAATAGTAGAACAAAGGAAACTTGACGTCTCAAGAGCAATGGGTGGAGTTGTTTCTGGCGGGAAACAAATAATAAGAATAATGTGCATGGAAATTCTGCTTGTGACTTCACCGAGAGAGAGTTCAGGGTGTTGCCAGATTTTGATTACGATTAAAGCTTGCAAAAGAGGCTGGAGTGGCACGTTCACCTTCTTTGCGTTGGCTACTCGCAGCTCCGGTCCTACCGGTTGGTCCCAGTCTCGGGCAACCCACTTTGGGTCGAGGCTTCTCTAACCTTGTAGATTTAGATGTGTGAAGGCGGAAGATATTTGCCTCCTTCTTGCTTTTTTTCTCTCGATTAAGAAATGATTAGTGATTCAGACTGGACACAACCGAAAAAAAGGTTGGTTGACTCGTTCATGTTTTTCGTTCGATGTGCTTGGAAGATAGAATGGGTGACTAATGTAATGAATCGCCTTTTTAAGAGATGAAAATGAGATATTTTTTTGTAAATGATACAAGGTAATGATATGTAAGGCGTGTTAGAAAGAAAATAATTTAGGGGTTTTAACCGTATTTTCAAGTAAGATCTGTAATATCACATAACTTTGAAAATAATACAAAATTAACTTTTATTCCAAGAAACGAGGCATTGAGGAAAATATATCTAATATTATACATACTCATATGTATATTAGTGGAGTTCAATTCTTCATCACCCATAGGTCAAAATATTTTTAATTTCAAGCATATAGATTACGTTTTGGTGCATTTAAAATTTTTTTTTTATTAAGAACATTTATAAGCCTTGTGCACCACACAATGAATCACACGTGGGCTTACAACACAAAGGAAAGAAGGGGAAGGATGACAATACAAACATCCATGCCATCTCCGGGATTCGAACCTAGTCCCTACGGCGTGGTTAGCGTCACTATACCGCACCGAAGGGTTATGTGTATATTTTTTAAAAAATACACCCCCCCCCTTCTCCATAAAAATAGTCTGTGTGCGCTACTGATGAACAGAAAGCTGTATCTTTCTTCTCCTCAAAGGAGTGGCCCAGGTAGCATAGTGGTTATGGTCCCAATCTCGTGGCCGAAGTGTTGCGGGTTCGAGTCTTGGCACCACTGAAGACCTGCCGTGTAGAGGGGGACCAATGCATGTTAAATCCGTCGAAGCTCAAAGTCCTCCCGTTAGCGTGATGTGGTAGTTTGGAGAGGGTGGTGCCAGTTCAGATTTCATCCTCGTCACTTGAACATGGTTCGAAATTACGAGGTCCGTCACCAATAGCCCATTTGTTGCTTTTTGTGGGACGTTAATATAACTCTCTTAACACTGTACTAGTAGTGAGAACGAAATTGTTTAAATGGGATATAGGACTTTTTAGTTACGTTAGACGGTCAGACGAATGTGGTTTATCAAGCTCTATATTTCCACACCACTCCAACGAGGTCTTATTTTAGATTCAATGTGCAGCAGCTGCTAAATAAATAAGTGGTGTAACAGAAAACATTTGCCCCCCCCCTGCAAAGTCAGATTTTGCTCCCCCCCCCCAAGTTGTATTTTACAAAGGTACTTGGCGGCAGTCAAGCTTTGGGCCCCCTAGAACCCCCCCCCCCTCATCCCGGAATGCACTGAAACAAAGGCTTATAAGAAAGTAATCCCCATCTATAGCGATTTTCAATAAGTTTCACCATAGTTGAGATCCCCAAGTATAAACTTCATTCATTTAGAGTTCTTTTCTTCTAATTAATAATTTCAAAATTCTTTTTATTAATCTGTTGTGGATTCTTTTTTGAGAAATCTTGATAAAATTTTAACTTACAGTAAAAAATGAGGAAAAGTAATGTTGTTGTGCTCATTTCCATGTCTAGCTAAGCTAGACCAAGTCCATGATTTCCCTCACCCTCAAAAAGTCCAACACCATTAGAGGGCCTTCATAAAGATCTTGTTTTGTAAGGCCCGGGCAGTCAAGAATGTGTTCTGGAGATGCCCGGCAAGCAGAACACCAGTTGGAAGAACTTTGTTAAGTAATAAATACACAGTATATAACGTCTAAGCCTAACCAGTCTTAAAATCCGAATCGGACATCCCTTTTGATATATAATTACAGTATAGGTACAAATATTTGAAGTAAAGTATTCGTATAATTTTTGTAAGTGTGCCCTGACATACCAAACATGAATTTTTCTAGTGCCCTGAAGGCATGCGCGTCTGAAGAATATTGATAGTTAAGATAAAGACATTTTTATGAAATTTATATCATGTTATTTTTTTCTTTTTAATTAACCACCAACAGCTAGCCGTGGGTACCCTATGGTTAGAGCATCGGACTCCAGACCTTAGGGCCTGGGTTCGATGCCCGATGCCACTAAATACCACCGAGGTATAGACGGAGTATGTGCTCATTAAATCAGTGGGTCCGAAAGTCTTGTGGGCGGTCGCAGCAGAAACCACGAGTGCAGGGGGCTGGAGAATATTTCCCTCCCCTTTAGATTTTTTTTTTTTAACATTTATAAACCCCGTGCACCACCGAACGTATAACACGGGGGTAAGCAACACAGACAGAAGAAAGGATTACAACACAAACATCCATGCCTTCTCCGGGATTCGAACCCAGTCCCTGCGGCACCGCAGTCAGCTTCACTGACCACTATACCGGATGGGCGGCTCCCCTTTAGATCCACGCTAAAATTGTGGAGGTGGAGATAGGTGGTGTCGCCATCTATCTAACCTGTCTCACAGGCAATGGCAACTTTCATTCCTTCCCCTGCGGGAAGGACACGACAACAACAACCAACAGCTATGTTTAAGTTTCCAATAAATTGTACCTAACCATTTTTAAAATGACTATTTCAAACGACAATGAACGAAATTTAAAAATATAGGTTATAACAGTACTAAATGTAACTTATAATTCGTATTGTACACTGGTGCAGCTAGTTCTAAGTGGGCTCTGTATCAAAATTTCTTCGGGCTCTTTTTTTAAATATGAGAACCCTGTTAGAGGAACTATAGTTACACATGTTGGGGCCCCTGTAGCTTGGGGGCCCCGTCTCATTGATACGCGGTAGCTACGCCCCTGGTATTGGATTAAAACAGTGGTCTTCAAACTGTTCCACGGGAACCCGGGGTTCCACGAGTCAAAATAAAATTATAAATGTGTGCAGAATGGATTCACGCACATTGTAAACAATTCCCAGTTACTAAATATAAAGCATTGGTAGGTGATACCTAGAGCTCAAATTAATATTATTAATAAGTAAATTCTATCAACATTATATTAAATTTTTTCAATAAGAAATATAATGCTTTTTACAATACAGAAAGTACCTATAACATATTGATCTACTTTAAATATTATTTTAAGATACAATCTAAGAACGTAAGGAATGGAGTTCCCCGATAAAGTTTAAAGACCATTGAATTAAAGAAAAAACTAAAACATTTTTTTAAAAAAAATTAATCTATTATGGTTTTTTGTAAGTAATCAGGAACTTCGAGAAAGAACTGAAATAAAACCTTATTAAAAATTTAACGATATTATGAGATTACCATATTTATCTGGAGAATTACTTTTTGTAGTTTATCTTTCTTCTTGCCAAATATTTTGGGTCAAACGATTTTTCCACTCAAAATTTTTGCATAATGAAATTCGATCGTTTGATATACGAAATATCTTGTTTTACATTCGGTTAAAATTTACATTCACTTTTCAAAGTAAATGCAAATATGTGTATCTCCTTGGTGGCTAAAATTAAAAAAGAATTTTTAAAACAGAAATTAAGAATAAAAAAAGAAGAAAACAAGAGTAAAGAAAAGGACAACAACGTTTATTTGAATAAATAAGTTTTTAATTTCAGACAAATATTTCATTCAAAAATTACCTACATTCTATTGTAATTGTGCTTGTTTTAACAAACATATGTACCACATTTATATAGTGCATTACGCAAAGTAAACTATATCTAATATACACTTACAATACATTGACGCAAATACATTTTTATTAAATTCTAATATTTCTTTATGTGAATAAACGTGGTGCAAAATATTGACTGCAATGTCAATCATAAAAACAATATTCAACAACTTATATTATTTTTCAAAAATAAATAAAAAATTTGGTCCCAAATAATTTTGGCAATATAAATATTTTTTTTAAAAAAAATATTGCATTTAACCGCTATAGATTGAATAGAGGTAGTTTCAGGAGAAAGATTTAAAATAAAAATCCCAGTAAGATTTTTTTAGAAAAAATTATAGCCAGTAGACAAAATTTAAGTAATTGATAATGGTGTTATTTTTTAACGAAGCTTCCAGAAATTTTTTGATCATTTATTCTATTTTAGTTATCGTTTTACTAAGCGATAGTAGTAACGCTGTAGTAAAAAATTCGGAAGATTCTTACAATAAATTGTAGAGTTTTTTAGTTAACACCTAACCATCCTAACATGGATACTACGCCATAAGTTTAAATTATTAATTCCTCGTATTCTCTATGAATACACTATGACCTACAGCTTCTTACACAAATATTAATTTAATTAGTCTTGAATTTTAATACTAAATATTGACAGATAAGCAATGAATTAAATTAAAAAAATAATTCTATAAATAAATATAAGCTAAGCCTTTCACAGAGATCTTTTGAATGCACGTTCCGGCACCAAGTGCAATATAACTAAAAGCCCTCAAGTCAGAATTTATTATTCTATAACATGTACAATGCACCAATCTTTTTACACATACAAAATGCTTTTTGTACGAATTACAGAATACATATTACTTAAAACTAGTTTAGTTTGTTTAGATTACGTTATAATTTACCTGTAGAACAGGTTACTGGCAACAGAGACCTCATAAATTTAAACCATGGCCGAATGATGAAATGAGATACTTGGGTAAACACGTTAGTTCCGAAAACTTAACCTAAAATTCAAAGAGTATCTTGACTGATTTGTTAAAATTTTCGAATTTCTAAATCGTTTGCGCTAAAAATGAGAAGAAAAGAAAACGATATTCAAATACGTTAAAAAAATTACATTTTACATACTTATATATATATATATATAATTGATGACAATAGAGTTTTAAAAAAACACATTCTTTAGTTTAATTTTTTTTTTTTTTTTGATCATACAGCTGTCATTTTTTCAATGCCCATTTCACTTCAATTTTATACTGTAATTAATCCAAAAGATAAAAATAATTTACTTTGGAATAAATCACAACACTGACGTGTATATATTAAAAATTATTAATCGTGTGTTTTTCAGACTAAAGTATGACTTTCAGTATGTATGACTAAATAAAAAATTAAGTTGTTTTTCATATTTTTGTGCAAATAAGATACAAGATAAATTTCCACTTAAATAATTAACCCACAGATTAAAAATTTATGCTAGAATGTTGATCCTTGAAAAACTCATATATAAACGGACAAAAGACATTTTAATTTTAAGGTATCCCACTACTTGCGATAACTTTTTTTTTTAAAATGAAGATATGGAGATTTTTTTTTTAGATTTGTTTGGTACATTTTAAGAAAAATATGCTAAAATTATGAAGATAAAAAGAAATTATTATTACTAAAATGGTAAAAAACTGGGTAAAGATTTACAAAAAATAACATAAACGGGGCACTTTCTGTACCAAAAGTTTATAAGCAAATTTTCAATTCTGATGTGCTGCTATGTTATTCGTTATTGAAATGACCTTCAGGATAAGATATATTTTAATTTTTACAAAAATCTAGAGCACTGATCTTAGTTGTTACATGAAATTGCTTAAAAAAACAGTGATTATATTAGCATAAGGGACAGTAAATTTTGCAATAAAACAGTGATTGATAAATCTGAAGGTTAAAATACTTCTACTATTATACAGAAGAAAAAAAAAAATTTCAGTTAATTATTTTCAAAACTTTTTCAGCAATCGTTGCCCCCGTTTGAGCATTTTCAAAAAACACATTTCGAGTAAAACGCATTTTAAAGTATGACATCTGCTTAAGTAATTGCAAATTGCATCTGCTTTTACTAAAACATTTGTAGTTTTTGTTTGCAATTAAAAAGTAAGTTAATTCAATCAAATTAAATATGATTTGAAAAACTCTCAGCAAGGTTACAAGCTATATAAGAAACCCGCAAAATTAGTATAATTGTTTCGATAAAATGTTTGTTTAAGTGATGACAAGAATATAATTTTTGTTTCAACAACAGTAGGAAAACAGTTTTTACTTTAGGTATTAGTTGTTTTCAGTGCAAAATGAAAACAATGCCCAAAAATTTCATTTTCACACATATAGAGTTTACAACAGAAGAAAATCATTAAATATGTATGATTTCTTACCCTTTCTACATTCCTTCCCATATATACTTAGACTTGTCATTTGCTATTTGACATAGCTTCTGTGATCTGATTGACTTACGGAGCTGAATTATATTCCATAATCAACATTACTCTTATTATTTCCTTAAATAAAAAACTCAATTGTTATCAGTAGAGAATACTAATGATTTAAAGAATATATATATATATATATTTACACAAGATTTTTTTTTACAAATATTTATTGCTATCATGCAGTAATGGAAATAATTACACAGCACTTTTGAAGATGTACATGAATTCAATAAATAAAACACAAAGAGTGAACAAAATTCATTAATTTCACTCAATAAAGGAAAAGGAAGAAAAAAACAACAACAAATGTTTTAAAGGTACAAATATAATAGTATTCAACATTAATTTAAAATTTCAAACATTAAAAAGATAAATTCTCGTTCAACAGCATTTTTTAATTTTTAAACAGTGTTTTAAAATTAAACTTAAATTGATCATTTCTTAATTTATCCTGAAACTACCACTATCTACAGACTTGATTACACAAAGTTACCTTTATTATAAAACTATTGGATTAACAAAAACATACCAGATGGAAAAAAAATTACTTAAAAAGATGGTGATGGATGAAGATTTCATGCAAATTTGTTCACATCTCATTAGTAAACTACATTATAAATTAAAAATATCAACAAACTTGGAGTTCTTTCACTTGCTTTCAAGGCAAAAATATATGGAGAATCACAAAGTTAATTTCCGTATTATGTGATTGGTTTGGATGGAGTAAAATCAATTGTACATCTAATAATAAAACAGGAAAAATGGGATAAATATCATGTCCTTAGTTATTAACCAATCACTAATTAATAAATAACTTTTCAATATTTTCATGCCTTACTTTGCACCAAAGGCAGTTTTCATAATTTTTTTTATTATGTGCATACATCCACAGCAATACAGAGGAGATGTATAGGATCTATATATATTCCCTCAAAATTATTAAATCAATTCTTTTAAGAGGTAATTTTTTAAGTAGTGAATATGCCATAGATTAATAATTAAAAATTTAGACATAATTCCAGGAGAAAAAAAATCCTGCATGCTCCACCAGACATTAATTACATTTAAGTAATTTATACTTCACAAAGCAAAAGAATAAATTTCTGAATTGTTTCACAAGTAATAGAAAATAATTTTCAAAATACTTTATATCAAGCATAAGTGTGTTTATATAATTATCTCTCACGTGTTCCTTATTATCATTAAGTGAAATGTTTACATATGCACTTAAAAATGCTATATTTAATGATAATGAAAGGGGCAAATATTTTCATTAAAATGATTAAATTATTGTCTATTGATTACATATTCAGGATATTTAAATGTAATTCAACTCTTTATAGAAAAACAGACAATTTATTAATTGTGGAAAATAAATCAAAAGTTATTTTTTAATGCATTGTCATGAGGCAATATTCCAGGAAAATTAATTGAGATAATCAAACAAATAAAATACAAAAAAATCAATATCAATGTTATTTATTCACACCCATAAGATTTTTTATCATATGAAAGCCTCTATCCTTTCTCACTTGGCTAGTTGATTTGGCACAATTTAAACAGTTATTTACAACATGTATCACATTTTAAATCACCTTACGTGTAGTATACATTCAGCACTTTGTGGCATCAGATACACATATATTTCATAAAAGAATACTTTAAGAGTATGCACAAAGGTTATTCACTCAGACATAGAAATGTGATATTTGATAAATCTAAATATTTTGTTGAAATGTAGCCCAAGCATAAAAAAAAAATTTATACATCACACATTTTTAAGATAAATAATTATATTGTTAGAACTATACAAACTAAAATAAATGTGCTCAGCAATATTTTAATATGTTCTAAAGCAAGAACACGCAGAAAAAAAATTGCATATTAAAAGTAAAGTAAGCACACTTAAAAGCAAAAGCTTACATTAATCTAGTAAAAAAAAGCATACATCAACATCACTAACATCTAATTATATGAACATCAATCAGGGTATCAATGAGACAAACAATTTTACAGAAAAGTAAAATATTCATAAGAAATTAGTGCTATGTGTAATTTACAATTCTATATCTAATGAAATATATACCATGTAAAGATCAACATCACATGCACACAGAAATATAAAAATCAAATGTTTACACTCATGCATAATGTATACAGTAAGTAGAAAAGTTCTACTATTTAAACTCAAAATAGGAATGCTTCACTTTACATGTTCACAAAGGGAATAAAAGTCAAAAGAATGTATAGTTAATAAATGACAGAAGAATATAACATATATTAGATGTACCCGAAAATTCTGTCTGATGATGTTTTTTCAAGTAGCCAACAGGCCGGCGTAGTTGGTTTGGAGCTGGTCTTGTATGCCTAAGATTGCAGGTTAGACTCTGGCCCAAGATGGTGGGTTTTCATGACGCAGAAAATTGACATGATGATTATGTGGCATGTTTAAGATCCTTAGAGTGCCTCTTTGGCTTGGGTTCTCAGCAAAATTAAATTCCTTGCACCATTTTGCATCATCAGCACTCACATGCTTCCCTCAGCTGAGGAAACTGGGCATCAAAATTACTTGCGATAAATGGTATACCACCTATATGGTGCTGCACTGAAAAGTGATACCAGCTCCAGGGGAATGTATTAGGTCTGCAATAGTAAAAAACAATCTGCAATCCCATTGGGAAAAAAATGTTAATTCAAATTTTAACACCAATGCATATGTTTATTAGACACATATAGCTGTCTCTCTTTATCATTGCATTTATACACATGTACTCCTTCAAATTAACCGAGACAAAAGTATATCACACCATTATTAAGCTAGACATAATTGTATAAACAAGGCTGCCAATAAATTAAATTTACAACAATGTATCTTGTACAAATTCCAAGAAGGCAAGAAATGTTACAGAAACATGTTGAAATTTAATGAAAGTTTTTGGTGAAGTTGTTTTGGGTAGTATGTATATAGTTATGACATAAATAACTTGAAAACTTTCAAATAAGTGATTTTGACTTTTAATAAGCACTTCTCTCTCTTTTTTTGACAATGTCAAAAAACTTAATTCAGCTCAACAAACTTGGCCAGACAATATTTGAAAACAAAGATTAGTCTATAAATATTCCAGAAGGGTGCCTCATGAGTAAAACTGGAAGGTCAAGAGGTTATAAGCAATGATAGAAAATATACTGTACAATAGCTACTATTAAAAAGTACTAAAAAATGAATAACTTTTTTTTCACTTCATAAATGTGTGTGGACAGAATTTTCTAGTAGATTTAATATTTTAAATACCATATATCAAAAAATGTAATAAAATTTGTAACATCAACAAAATTATTAAAAGAAAAAAATTATATAAATAATGAAATTTTAAAACAGAAATGATCTTTTAAAAGAATATCAAAAACACAACAAGAAATAAATTTTAATAACAATTTCATGATTTCAAAAAGATATTTTAAAAATAATTTGAAGCAACAAAGGTATTCTTTTTAAAAAATTGAATGTATTGAATATAAATAAGACAGAAATATGTGTCTTATATTATTCTGTCTAAAAATATTATATTTACAATTATACACAATGAATAAATATTAAAAGCACATAAGTAATACGAAGAAAATAGCAACATCTAATGATGATCTCATAGTAAATAAAAGCAATTTTATATCTTTTGGAATAAAATTTTTAAAAAAAATCATATATATTGTTTGTCAGTAATAAAGACACACTTCTACTACAGAAGATAATTCTCATAAAGTGTAAAACGCATAACACAAAGCAAAACAGATAAAAATATACAATTTTTTAAACTAAGAACAATAGATTATTTAAATTAGATTGTATCATATTATCATGTATAATAATATGACAAACTATTTAACAACTGCATGATTTACCAAAAAGTACAAATATGTCTTAAATTAATATAATTTTTTTAAATAAATTATTTTAAGTAATATTCCTACACAACAATAATAGTGAAGACCAACATATAAATAATTATAATACATAAATTATATAAATGAAAAATTCAAAACAATTTAAAAGTAATTTATATACAAGAAAATACATTATAAAAGGTAGCACAAATATGTACACTAGTCATACAAAATAATTATAGCCCCCTTATCAACCTACATAAAATTTTATTTACAAAGAAAACATGAGAAAAAAATGGAGCATTAAATTAATAACTAGTAAGAGCCTTCATAACTTAATCTAAATAAAAATGTAAAACAGAACAATTCAACATTTACAGGTAACCTTATAACCAAGACAGGGGAAAAAAGCTCAACAATTAAATATAAATATAAAACATTTAACAAAAATGAACCCAAATACTATGTGCTATATAGCACCAAAATGATTTTGTAGAATACTAATCCAAATTACAATGGGAAACAGATTCTAAAACTAGTTCATTTAAAAATAAAAAGACATAAGCATAAATAACTTTTACAAATGCTTTATAAATTTTTAGTACATTTTGCAGTAAAAAAATAAACATAGTATATGCTTTTATAAACTATACATTACGATTCTTTAATTAGCAAGTAAACAAACTTTGCTTCATTATGAACAGAATGATCGATTAATATTTTCTATAAAGAAATTACAATCAGCATTCTTTGGACTAACTCTTTCATTTTTAAAGCTCTGAAATTGATTTCTAGCAAAGTCAGACAGCATTAATAAAATCATCCTAACATTTTATGTCAACTTTTAATACAGAATTAATTTTGAAACACTTCACTAGAATATAAACAGATAAAAATCCATTGTAAGGTAATCAGATTAATTAAAATATTAAAAGTTCATTAAAAGCAAGTTTTAAATTTGTACATATATAAAAGCTTTTTTAGAATTTCACGTAAATCAATTACTGTTTTTAAGGTAAATAATAACATATGTATAAAATTTAGTTCAAATATTTAACATCATACAAACAATAAAAGTAATAAAATAAATTGGTAGTTTCTCATGAAAGAGCAACTGTTAATGAAGTCTTTATGATACTCCATGTGCTAAGCAAGGAGCTCTCCAGACAGCAGAAGCTTGCCCACTACGACCACAAGTCATGTTCGGAGCAGCCTCCCAAGCGTCTTTTTCAGGATCATACATTTCAACAGTGTTCAGGAAATTTGTACCATCATATCCTCCTATGGAGAAATAATTTTTTATTAAAAAATTCAATTAAAGTTACTGATGTTTACTGAAATTTGATTAGCTTATCATTTGTTACGATACTCAACTTGTGGCCCACCAAGTCTTTTAAGTGGCCTGGTCATGACCCATTACTCTGAGAAATTCTTTTATTTCAGACAATGTATTAAACATTTGATGGGAAATTCGTTGACAAGAAATCAAATATATCAATTTTGCTTTTTTTGCTGTTGATGTCATACAGCTGCAAATTGATATTCTTTTTCTATTTGCAATGGTTACGGTTAGTGATAACAGACAACAGTGGAAAAGCAACAATTTTATGGGTGGAACTAATTTTGAACAATCTTTCATACTTTGCAAGCGAAAAATATTCAAACAATTTGGAGGTTGACTGTTTTGTAGTGAAAAACAAGCATGGATCAGTACTTGTTTAATTTGTCATGAAAGTGCTGTATTTAAAAAATTCCAATAAACAGGAATCATTCAATGACACTTTTCCTCTTTCAAGAGGTGATTAAATATTCTTTGCAACAGCAATGAAGTGTTTTTGTCAGTGGTAATGTGACAGTAGTAACAAAGCCATCCTAAGAAGTTTGTTATATTATTGGTAATCATATGAAACTGTTTACTGATGCAAAAATTGTGAAGGAGTGTTTCTTAAATTCTTTTAATTTAGTGTTAGTGACAAAAGTAAAAAAATAATTAAAAAAAAGCTAAGCAGGAGTTATAATATTTTGATAGATTTTCCATATTTTAAACTTCCAATAATGTCATCTCGGTTGTGGCCCGCATGAAATAGCTAACATATGTATGTGGCCCACATGAAATTGCTGACATATGTATGCGACCCACATGAAATAGCTGATATATGTAAATGGCCCATATTAAATAGCTGATGTATGTATGCGGCCTAGCAGAAAAAAGTTTGAGTACCCCTGGCTTAGCTGATATATCACTAATAAGATTTCCATATCATATTACATGGGGATTTTAAGGACTAATTTCAATATTCCACAAGGGCATCTTTGTGAATTTAACAACAGAGCCCAAAGTCATATAAAGTTTTCAATAAAGGACTATTATGTTGTAACAATCTTGAGCAAATATATCGAAACAGTTCTGCATTTGCAGAATTTGTTAAACACATCTAATTAATTTTCATTACATTTTTGATTGATAGAAGAAAGCTAACTGGATATAAAATTAAAAGAAACAAAAATTTAATAACAAATGTGATTATTCACAAAAAGAATACATATTTTTTTATACTTAAAAAATAATGAAGATTTTAAGAAGCAATAAATAATGCATAGTTTTTGACGAGGTAGTGAGGATATTTGTATTTAAAAATGAGTTCCCAACCTACGAGTATAATTAAAAATAAATAGTATCTCATTAATATCAGTTTAATAATGTTAAAATACACTGCTGAAATGCAAAATTGCAGAAAGTATTATAGATAGATGAACAATTTGTGTTCCTATGCATATTTTTTGAAAAAGTTGTACACATATTACTAATTTAATTTTTAATTATCCTCATACAATAACATATTTTGAAATTCCCTTGAAATAGTAATCTATTCAGGTATGCAGCATTTCAACACGGAAATTTTTTTTAAAAAAAATAACAATTAAGTTTACAATCTGATACATACATGGAAACACATTTATTAAACATATTTAAATTCAAATAATATCCTCGCCAAAAGTAAAATATCCAAGAACCAGTAAAAATGACATTTAATGCATTCAACCACAAATATACGATAAATGGAAGTACTTATCATACAGTAAATCAAGCTAATCTAATTTGTAACTTACAGTAAAAATTCCAGCAGAAAAATAAATATAATGGTATATAATACATATACCAAAAATTTCATAGCAGAATTTTCACAATTTTCATAATGTATGATAATAAATAAAAAAATCACAATATTTTCAACAAAAAAAACAATTAAATTCAGATTTAAAGATAAAACTCAATAAATAAATATTTGCTAATAAATTGTTAAAAGTTTTGACAAATTTGAAAATACAAATTTCCATGTTTAGATATACTTATTGGTTAAAGAAGTTAACTATACTCATGAAAAAAAAAATCTCTCGTATCACATTTATATTTATCAACATTAATCTTTGTTCAATTTTAAATGCAATCAATAGAAATAAGATTTTCTTACTAGGAAAAATTGTAGTAGAATTGGTAGAAAGTAGAGAAATTTTTTTTAATTAAATTTTTTTTTTTAATTAAAAAAAATCCTGCATTTTTACTAAGAAAATTAGTAATAATTATTTTGCACCTACATAAATGTAGCCTATGTTAGCCTTTAAATTTAATATTCTAATTGTAAATAGCAATACATAAAAACCCCTTAAAGTTTGATGTTCTAGCCTTTAAGTTTGACATTTTAACATAAATATTGACACATAAAAACATTAAATATAAGTAGCAATTAATGAGACACAAGATGTTTTACCCAATGCATATATTTTTCCATCCAAAACTGCAACACTGAGAGCACTTCGAGGAGAAGACATTTCAGATACATAAACCCATTCATCTATTTCTGTGTCATATCTTTCAACAGATTTCAATTGCAAAGCTCCATCATAACCACCCACAGCATATATATAATGGTCCAATGCAACAACACCTCCAAAAGAACAGAAATAGCATGTTACATAATAATTATAAATATATCTAAAACTTCACTGTTCTCATAATGCATTTACAAATAAAATCTCATATTCTCGAAATAAATTTACACAAAATTGAAAAAACTTCTTGAAATTAAATATTTAACTAAACAAAATATTTAAAAATAATTTATAATTCAAAAATACTGCAATATTATAGTTATGATATGATACCTGCTCCACTCCTATTCGTGTTCATACTCGCTACTTGAGTCCAGGTATCTTTTTCCGGATGATAGCATTCAACCGTATTGAGTCTACTATTGCCATCATAGCCACCAACAGCATATAAGAAACGCTTTACAACAGCAACACCAACACCGATTCTACTGGTGAGCATGTTTTGCACTCTGCACCATTTATCTTCAGCGGGGTCATATCTAATAAATTAAGTTTTCAAATGAAATAGTGAAATGAGAAGAAAAACAAATTCTTTAAAACTAAAGAATTAAAAAAAATTTTTTTTTTTCAATTAAAAAATCTGTAAGGTTACTTTTAACTCAATAACATTTAAAAGAAGAGTTACAATATTATTTCCTTTAATCAAAGTATGAGCAAGAACATAACATTCTAAATTTTTCATTTATGGTAAACATAATAATCTATGCACAACTTCTTTCTATTATCTTTGTTTTCTATTATCCTATGAATCTACAATTTTCTGCATAACTGTAGTATATTTTAATATAAAAAATCAGAATTTCATATAAAAATCAAATGAATATTGTTAATAGTAGGAAAGAAATATATTAATGAGTGCCACTCTGCTAAGTAGTACTATTCTTGCCAATGAGATGTTTTTCAGAACTTAATATTTTTTTTCCAAGTAAATATTTTTTTATTTTAAAAAATACAGCCCCCGATATAATCCAGTTAGATGTGTCAGGGCTTCTTTTAAAAGTGAAATGTTTTTAGTTTGTCATTAAGGTTATTTTTAATGGTTATTAATCCCAGATTGTCTTTCAATGCTAGACAATCTCCATAAATCCAAAAATCTCTATAAAAAAAACCCAGAAGAGGGTTTTTAAGGTCCTCATCCTTTGTAAAACCCAAACAAGCCAAGATATAGGACAGAAAAGACCAGATTGGAGTAAGATCAGTGGCACTTCTGGAAGATCTTCTGACGAAAAGTGAGTGCTTTTATATGACTTCTCCTAAAGCACGAAAAGTCACTTAGATATTTCCTAGGTATAAGTTTGAACGAACGTCCAGGAGTTTTTCTAAAGTACCAAGGATGACTAGGAGGAGTTCTTCTAAAGTACCAAGGATGACTAAGAGGAGTTCTTCCAAGTTGATTTAGATCAATTTTCTTATAGAGAATAACTCGCAAAATGTAAGAGTCCCAGTAAGGCCTCCTCAGCTGCAGTCCTGGTCAAGAAATTGACATTCTCTTTACCATCAACCCCCATGTGGATTTGGACCCATGGAAAATATATACGACAAGAAAAAAACCTGTCGAAAAGATTTAGGATGTCAAGACTAGTCTGGTCCCCAACAGATGTCCAATTGGAAAGATGCTGAATTGAAGCACAGGTGTTATTTTTTTGTTAGCCTTTAAACTGGACATATGCAATAAAGCAGTTTATAGTTCAAGTAGTTCAAGTGAATCCTTCCTTTTTTTCTTCATTCTTTATTTTATAATAATTTTATTAATTATCATATAATAAGAAGATTACCTTTCCATAATTAAGGAAATCTAGTGACAGTTACACCAGGGCTACACTTGCATATCTTGCCAATGGCCACAATAAATGCCTCTCTTTCACAGTTGTCATAAAGATCTTTGCGAACTGTCAGGTATACCAGGCTTCACACCTTGAGCTGTAAGGGCCTTGGTGCGAAAGATATCTATTCTGTGTGATCCCCTTATTGTGCTCAGATTTTTAAGAGTCAATGGGGTCTCACAATCTTGTCAATCTTAGGAGGATTGGCAACAACATAAGGTAATTGTTGAAGTAATCAATTTGGGGAGTAGAAAAACTTTGATATTATTTTAATTGATACTTTATTTAAGTAAGATAGTGGTCTAAAAATGAGAAAAAAATTCTGCTCTAGTTTAGTTAGTAGAGATTTTTTACTTTAACTCTGCATGTTTCAGGTTAGGAGAATTGCTAAATATATCTCAGTTAAATGAACTCAAATAATTTGATTTAATATATAACATCAATAAATGGCCAAGGATTTTATGGTGGTCAATTGCAAAAGTGGCTATTGTACTTTTTAAAAAAAAATTGCACATCCATTAGTTAAAACTATGTGCTTACTTTTGCCCTTGCATTTATACTAAATGCTATTTATGTGTCAATTAATGCATTTAAAATAATAAGATTTCAACTAAAAAGTTGCCATATAAAATCAATATAGATAATTAGACATTTGCAAAAAAATCATAAAAATCTTAGTTTACATTTTAGCCAACATTTAGATTCCATTAATTGCATTTTATATACCTTTCAACTGTATTATGATGCGTAGTAGCTTTTGATCCTCCAACAGCATATAAAAGTCCATCCAGGACACCAACACCAACTCTGTTTCTAGCTATGGTCATTTTGCAACAAGATTTCCACTTGTTGGTTATAGGATCATAACAATCAACTCCATCTGAGTCCTGATTACCATCTAAACAATTATTCCTTCCACCCACAGCATAAAACTTGCCATCTATGAAGGCCCCTCCTAAGCCACTTCGGGGAGTTGGAAGATCTGCCAGAGAAAACCACTGCTTTTCCAGAGCATTATAGCATTCCATGTTACTTAGAGAGTGC
>BMAO01034564.1:0-27132 GCA_019973975.1 Trichonephila clavata
TGTTTTGCATTCATTTTTTAAAAATTTTTTTAAATTCCTCTGTTTTATCATTTGCTGAAATAATTGAAATCAAATTATTTTGATTGGTAGATTTTGATTAATAAGCTAACATTCTTTTCTTGTTTTTTTATGCTTATATACATAAGTATGTATATGTATTTTTATAAAATTGTGTTATGTGAAAGGAACAATTGAATTTAAATTTCTAGTAGCATTTTTGCATTTAATCATTATAAGTTATATGTTTCAATATATTTTTCTGAAGTAAAAAGAAAATTGGTACATATATTTTGAATCAACTGTGAATTATTTCTTTGTGAAAAAAATTAATATATTTTAGGAAAGAAATAGGTAACTAGAGACAAGCTTAATATTTTTACATAATTAACCGGATATCAGTAATTTTATGGAAAGTGTAGCTATGGCTTCTTATCATGGAGCATTATTAATGTTTAATCTAGTAACTTGCAGTTGCATTTGAACTGCAAGTCCTAAGCATTTCTTTTTAATTTAGAATTTTTTAATACATTTAAAATGTAATGTGATTCATTTATTCACATTTTCCTGACCTGAAATGCATTTATCAACAATGTCCAGTGATGACATATGAATGCTTAGTAAAAATTTTACTCTGTAGAAGCACCTGAGGCCAGGCGAAAAAATATGATATAAATTCATAAGCAAAATAATTGTTTTTGTTGTGATATGGAATTGAAAATAAATTGTGTACATCACATTGTTAAATTTTATAATTATGAGAGTAGCTTATATAACATTATGAAAGTTTATAAAATTTAGAGATTAATGTATATCAGAGAAGAATAAAGAGAAATATCATCCTATATATTTGTGTTCTTATAAATAAACTAATTTTCAAATCTTTTTCAAAGTTTCCTTTCTTGAAATAAATTGGAAAACGTTTATTGCTGTCCTTAATTAAATTCTTAATTTTATGTTCCAATTAGTAAATATTCTATTTAAATAGATTTCACTATATTTCTTTTGTGGAAATTTAATGTAGAAGAATTGAGAATTTCTTAAAAAGTATTTTTTTAAATTAGATATGTTTTTATCACAATAGTTTCAAATATCTCAGCTTTATTAATTCAAATATGTGGAGAAATAATTCATTTCTCTGAAGTATTTGGGATTTCTCAAATTTAAGCTAATTTCTTCCTAGTGGTTAAATTGTATGCTTACTATAAACAAAATATGTATAGGATTTTTAATTTATAAATGGTGCAGTTTTATAGAACACTTTATTATGATTAAAATGATTTATATCAAATTGTTTGTATTTGATTTAACTATTTTTTTCCAAATTATTTGTTCTGTAAGTGATATTAATCTGAGATTCATTAGAAAAAGTTCTGTTTTTCAGTTTGTTTTTTAATGATATTTTATGAATAATTAATTTTTTAAAAGTGGATTCCTAGTTTCACAACGTTAATGGTTTTATTGTCTTTTTAAACATGAAACAAAATATCTCGTAGGAGAATATTGTAGATCATAAAATATTTTTTATGGGTTTCATTTAAAAAAGGGATTATTCGTATGTATCTTTTTTTTAATGTTCTTTTTTTCTGGTCTTATAAAAAGGTCTCTTAAAAGTATTGGGTACTGATGTGAGAAAAATGCTTGGCCTCAGTATAACATCTTTCTGATTCTACCTCTTTTGGTGCAGATATTCTTCTATAGTACTATCAGTCTACTAAGGATTATATTAAGGCACAGAAAATGGTTCTGATAATCATGCAATTGGAGCTTCGGTAGGATTTTCTACGTTCACGTACCCAAGGAGCTGTATGCTGCTCAATGTCATCTGCTTAACTGATTAACTGGAAATGATCTTTACTTTTTTGTTACTTTAGAATGATTACTTACTTGTTTGTAGCTATTTTTAAATGGTAGTCCCTTTTATTCCTTCTATGTATTACATAAGAAAACATTTCATTTTTTAACTGTCATTATTAGTTTAATATCAAAATATGGGTTAGAAATAAACCCATTAATATTCCTTTGAGTACTATTACCATATTTCAATAAAAGATTAGTTAGATTTTTAAAAATATGAAATTTTATGAAATCTATATATAACTTATTATACAGTTTCATATATATATATATATATATTATATATATATATATATATATTATATATTAAGGACTTTTTTTTATATTTGAAAAAGGGTTTTTAATATAAAAGGTTTTTCAATTATTAGTTTTTAATCTAGAAAAATGTATTCAAAAAATAATTCGTTATAAGCTTTTCTTTAAAAAATTTAGCATTTTAAGGATTGATTTTCAAAAAAAAACAATTTATAACACTCTCTTGAATTTTAAATTTTTGATTTTTTTTATTAATAAATGATTTAAATGGGACAATTTATTATTAAAATACTCAATTTGCACTACATTTTATAAGTGGAAAGATAGTGACTAGTATTACAGCTTTTTGGGTACATGTGTTTTAGAAAAGTATTTTCTAATACAATGAGCTATAACCATTGTTGTATAAAATGTATTGTTTTTGTTTTTATTACAAAAAAAAGAAAAAAATTCTTTTATTTGAGGTGACTTCCTTCTGCTCAACTCTACTTGTTGTAGTTACTTTTGGGGGAAATTTTTTCCCTTCCCACCCTTTGTATATATTTAGTTGTTAGAATAGCATACAAATATTCCATATTTCTATTTTTGGAAGCTCAGAAAGACGTGTTGTTTATAGGATAATGGATTGCCGGACACAGAGAGTAAAAATTTATAACTGTAACATTCTGTGATGTGCCTCTGTAAATAAATTGACAAACTCCTTTTTTGGCTCATTTTTTTTAAAACTATGAATTCACAATAATAAATATTGAATTTCACACCAAGTGTATGATATTGCATTTCGGGTGACTTTTGGGGATATGACTGAGAGGAGGACAGCTGTTTTTTTAAACTGTTTAATATGTTGGACTACACATTTGAAAAAAAAATCTCTCACAAATACTAATAAGTACACTAGATCAGTTCTCATTTTAAGAGGAAATGACAAAATTTAGCTTGTGTGTGTCTGCTTTTTCAACAACCAGTGGCGAAAGGTTTTCGATCTCACGCGTCAGTTTCCCATCAATAAATATCTATTTTCTCTCCTAGTGGCTTACAGCGCATCTCTGGATTTTTCCACAATTCTGTGTTATAATTATAAGTAAGCACTGTGGATCTAAAATACAACACACACAGAAAAGGAATGAATTAGTACATAGATGATCACAGAGTTTCTTTAAGTTATGGACTGCTTCTGACTTCCCAACGAGGGTACCATTTGGACTTAATAGATTCCAAGTTAATTTTTTTTTTCAAGTTAAGGTTGACTTTAAAAATTTAATTTTTTCTAGACCATGCTAGGTAGTCGTTGCTAATACAGGAGTTAATTTGCCATGAGCTTTTTTCTGATCAATAGCGAGGTCTATGATTTGTCTTCTAAATAAATAACACTGGTAAACACACACACACACAATTTTTGGCGCTTGAAGCTTGTATTGTGTTTCAAAGACAATTTTTTTACACTGAATTCAAATCTGCTATCGGAATATTTCCATCGCTTACAGTTTTCGTGAAATTGCATTTTTTAATTATTGCATTACTGAATTTTTAGAAATTTATTGAGGGATAACTCATATACATAAAATTATTTTTAAATTATTTATTTGATGGCTTTTTTGTGTATACACAAAAACTACACTTTTTCTGTAGGTGCCAAGTTTATTAGTTTCTCAACAGGCAATGTATGGAATTGCGGATTCGTCCGGAACCACTTTGCTTCATGGAGGCAGACAGCTGCATCTTAATTAGTAGCCAGGGACGCGTCTTAAGGCATGGGCCAACTGGGCTCAGGCCTCAGTCACAATGGGGGTCTCGTCTCGTTCTCTACTTAGCCTTAATAAGAACGTGATTCGAATAATTTCATTAGTAAAATGTTATTTCCGGTTGTATTCTCCGAAAAACTGTGAATTTCGAACGATATGTCAACTGGCTACATGTGATGACCGTCGTCCTTGTATAGTCCTTGGCCTACCACCATACACCATCATTATTTATTTAGTCAAAAAGCGGCAATCGCGGTCGAACCTGTTTGTGCGATTGTAAATAATGTACATTTATTTGTTTCGGGTTATTGTTCGTACGAGTATTTGACAACGTATGTCATGTGCTGTCTACTTTTAAGGGTCATAGATGGGCCTGCATTTGTGTAGGGATCCAGGGCCTCAAGAAGTCTTACGACGTCCCTGTTAGTTGCCCTTTATAAACCCGATAGTGTTGCATAGACATTCTTTGTGTGCTCACGTAGTAATGTTGCATTCTGTTCAATATGTCTTAAGTTAGTTAATATGCCAAGTAATTGTAATAATCACCCAGACAACTTTTGTTATGTGTGTTAGGATTTTACATTTAAAGAAGAGAGAGAGAGAAAAGATGCCTGACTCCTCTAATTAAAAAGGGTTATGAATTCTATTTTTTACTGTAAAGTAGGGATCTCTCTATATAAGAACTGGGCGCCTCATTTGTTGTACAGTATGTGTGAAGCGTTTGCCTGATTGGGCTTGGGGTTCTAGGCACCTGAGCTTTAATACTCATGATGCGGCGGGAATCTCAAAATCATTAATTGGGGTATTATTTCGGCATCCCAAAGATAAAAGAAGTAGAGTTAACCCAAGGCTGCAGTAAACTATCCGTTTAGCATATGCTGTTCTCCCAGTACCTCACAATGAGGACTTGCCTGCACCACACCTTCCAACAAATATATGTTTAGAATATATGAATTGGAAGATGAGGAAAATACCGATTTTCCAGATAATGAACTAAATATTTCTATTTTTGAAGCAATTACAAACTCCTGTAAACTTCTCTTACCTTTTAATTCAAGGTGAATGAATTAAACGACCTTGTTCGGGACTTGAAACTGTCCAAAATTCAAACCGAATTATTATTATAGAGTGAAAGGCTGGAATCTCTTCTACAGAAAAACGCTACGTCCCCCCCCCCCCCATAATCATCAAGAAGAGTTTCAGGAATCATTTTCTGTAGATAATGATTTAATATTTCGCAGCAACATTTGTGCTTTGATGGATGCACTTGAACAAAAACATAAAACAAACGAATGGAGATAATTAATTGACATTTTGAAAACCAGTTGGAAAGCTTTCCTTTTACACAATGGGAATAAATTTCGTTTTGTACCACTGGCATTTGCAACCAACATGAAGGAAACATATAAAAAAATCCTCTTAGAAAAAATTCAGTTTTAAGTTTTGTTGGGTGAGTGATTATTAACGTCCCACTGTTCAGCTACACGAGGGCTTTTGGGGAAGGTCCGCGTAATTTTGAACCATGGTCAAGTGACGTGGACGACACCTGAGCTGGCACCCTCTCTCCTAACTACCACACCACACCAACGGGAGGATGTTTGAGCTCTCAACAGATTTTACATGCATCGCTCCCCTACACGGCGTGTCTTCGTGGTACTGGGATCGAACTCATGACATGCTAGCCATGATCCGATGCCTAGACCACTCGGCTACCAGGGCCACTAAGTTTTGTTGGGCAATACGTTATGATTTAAAAGTTGTCTTGTTAATAGGTCTACAGCTCGGCTATACTAAATTTTGCTGTTTTTTTTGTAAATGAGATAACAGGGACAATAAATATCTTTACATCCGGAAGGAATGGCTTAAACTAGAATTACATCTTGATAGAAAAATGTTTTGTATCTAGCATTGGTAAACTCTCATATAACTCCCTTGCCTACATTTCATATAAAATTAGGCCTTTTAAAAAAATGTTGATAAAATGTTGGACATAAGAATGGTGCTGGGTTTTATTATTTGTAGAAAAAAATGTCTTCAAATAGGTTCTTAATGATTCTAAAATAAAGGAGAGAATACCTAAAAATACGATCTTTAGGTGACGATAAAAAGTTTGAAGATTCAATCTCAAGTCGAAAAAGCAAAATGGAGGTCTTTAAAAAGTGTTACACAAAATTCTTTTAGGATATCATAAAGCATGGAACTATCACACATGATGGGATCTCTTAACCTTATTCCTCGTTTGGGCACGTCTGACAAACAGGAAACTGCTGGGGTGGGGGGGGGTGCAGTTAAAAACGATAATGATTCTTAACATTTCTTTATTTTGTGGCAACCATAAGCATTCAAAAACAATATCCTACACTAAAAAGGTAACAAAAAAAAAATTTAAAATAGTTACATTTGATGCAATCGGCGGGTCGGGGTATAATAATACAGTATATAGTGGACAGTCGCGGGAGCGCTCAAAATTAGCTTCGCGGACACGGAGTTAAGAACCACAGGTGTAAGGGAAAGGAATGAGGAGGAAATATATGAGGTGTAATATTTCTCTAAAATTGGATTTCTTCTGCTTTCACTAAGATTTCTTTTCTGACAATTTTGTGGCGCAATCAGTGGCAAATACCACCAAGATATCTGCCATGGAAAAGAGGTAACAAGAACAATAAAGTGTTGAAGTTTAAAACCAGTAAAGTTCTGTTATGGTAAAGACATGTGTGGAGACCGTTTGGTTTCTTGTCCTGGACTCGACGACATAGCAGCAGCTATTTCCCTTAAAAATCATTGCAATTTTTATTGTGTTTCTGAATTGCATTTGACTGCCCGTCATGGATAATTTTTCCTTAAATGTTTCACAAATGACCAGAAGCAATGTTGACCTGTTCGACGTCAGCAACTCGACAGTATGTCGAAAGTAAGAATTGCAGTATCGGGCAAAAAATTCAATACCGGTATTGGGTATTTTTTAGACCTTAATACCGGGATACCTGTTTGAATACCCCGGCAGTAGAAATTTTAAGAAAAGAAAAAAATACAGGTGTTTCTTTGTTTTATTTAGAAGTTTTATTAAAGAGTGTAAATATAACAAAAAATTAATTTGTAATTTTAAAATTATAACAGTATATAAAGAATCACAAAAAAGTAAAGGGACATCTTATTTATGTAAATCACGAAAAAAAAAATGTAAATATCACTATTTTCAGTCTGTGGTACTACTACAAATTTTTGAAATGTGATCTTAAATTAAATGTAAAAAAACCTTTTTTAAGAACAAGCTTTTATTTAAACGCGCTAAAAAGAATAAAATAAACTTTTCCTGTAAAACTTTTTTTACTATCAACTTATAACGCCATTACACAATTTATATGATATAAAAGCTTGTCGCAATATTTAAGTACTCATATTTACTTAGTTTGAATGTTTAAAAACCAAAATCAATCAGGTCAAGTTATTTATTTTACTTGTTTATCTACACAGGTATATCTCGCGACAAGCTTTTATATCATATAAATTGTGTATAATGACGTTATAAGTTGATAGTAAAAAAAGTTTTAAAGGAAAAGTTTATTTTATTCTTTTTAGCGCGTTTAAATAAAAGCTTGTTCTTAAAAAAGTTTTTTTACATTTAATTTATTTTTTACTTTTTAGTTATCGCTGGACAGTTTCTCAGCCTGTTCAACTCATTGAACGCTGGTTTTCCATCCCTGGTTTAGCTGAATTAATTCTCGCAAAATGGTATTAGACTAAAAACACAATTTTTTTAAATCCGTAATTTTTAAGCAATTTTTTCAATCTTCATGCAGATTTTGGCTAACATTGTTCTACACACGAAAAAAAAAGGTTTAGTGAGATTATCTTCATAAATGACAAAGTTATTAAATGTTTAATTAAAATTTTGACTATTTTTGAAAAACTTAAAGAATATATTATTTATTTGAAATATTTTGAAGATAAGGGATGTATTTCTCTAACATATTAGAAGAAAATTTTAATTGTTTATTAAAAACTTCAAAAGGCATTTAAATATTTGTATTAATCAATAAAATGCTTAAGACTAAAAACGCATTTTGTAATCAAAAAAGAAAGTTTTATCAAATAATGATAATTTTTTGCTGGACATTGAATATCTTCTACGTAAGAATCTATTTTTTTTAATTGCTCAGATCATCTTTAGAAACTTGATTTTGAAAAAATCAAATTAAATTCAAATAAAATTAACAGATTCTATTTGTAATTAAATTTAAGGACACATGTCGTAGTGTGTGTTTAGATTACTGGTGATAAAATGAGGTATATTTAAATTACTCGTAGGCTTAAAATTAGAAAATTTCTTTAAAAAATTACTTCATTTTATTGTAAAATTATTTTTTTTAATCGAAAATATATTGCATTTCTAGATAATATTTTTCTCTTATTGTTTTCCTAGCGGATTCCTTTTGATGGGTAAGATACATTAAAAAAATGATCTTTCCGATTCTGTAATTATTTTTTGTCTGAGTTTCATAGATTAAAGTTAGATAAATTATTTAAAGAATTTCTTCAATACTCCATCTCAGTTTAACTTGCAGCGTTGAGAAAGGTATACAATGTACCAATCTACTTGAAAAATAGCTCTACTTTTTTGTTTTGAATTTAAATCCAAGGAAATAGATAGAAATTTGTAAAAAAATTGCATACGTTGTAGAAATTAGATTGTTTTTACGTTGTAGAAATGTAATTATTTTTTAGACAAAGTTAATTAATACTGTCAATAGCGCAACGTTATAAAATTCCAGTTTGGCTGAAAACCGATTTTCGACGCCAACTTTTGTCATTGTTGTAACAATAAAATTATTACAACAATGCAGATATATCCAAGTTGGCGCCCAAAATTAGTTTAACGTTTTTAATTAATATCTTTTTAATTAATTGCAATATCGGAATATAAATGGTCAAAACATGCATTGTCATCCAAACTAAACGTGTATACAAAATTTCAGCTCAATGGGAGGAAGATATCAGCTTCAAAATTGAGTTGCAAGATTCCACCCGAACAAATTACATACATACATACATACATACATACATACATTGTAAGTTAAATAAAAGCTTTTAAAAACATAATGCATCACAATTGTAATGTCATTAAGACTGGTAAGTAATTTTGTGCAAAAATTACCAGCTGTCAAAAACGCTTTTTCGGCATCTACGTTAGTTGGTGGTACTGTTGGCAATGCGTGATACACTTTTTCATAGTAGTTACCACTAAATCCCTTATCTTCAATTAAATTGATAATAACAATTCTTAATCAGTAACAATACTTGTTATAGTATTAATCGATGTTAGTACATTTTTAAAACCTCTGGAACATAGTGATTTTCTTAATTCAGTTGAAGTTTAAAACGCGCGAAATGGCAAACCATCTAATGCTGTCATTTTACTTATAATTTCATCCAAATTATTTTATTTTTTTTCAAAAATATAGTCAAAAATCCCTTAAAATTGTATCTTTATTGCAATTAGATTACTTCCTCTTTAATAAATTTGTATCAGGGTTCGTTTTTAAATACGTATGGAGTCCCCCCCCCCGTTGTACTATCTCCATTCACTATAATAACTCTTGAACATTTTTTACATAGTACCACCATATTCTTTTCATCATTTAAATAATGAAACTCAACCGAAGTATTATCAATTGAATTTTTTATGCTCTTTAAAGTTATTCTTATTCATTATTATGGGTTATTATTTATGAGTATATATATATAATGAATCTGTAATATATATTTTGAACCCCAAAGTATGTGATATGCAAATACAATGTGAATAACAAACTCACCAATTTAAACAAGATATCAATCATTGGCATGGCCAAGTAATTTTAGCGCGTTTTTCACATGTTGTATTTTACAATAATGCAACTTATGAACTTTTTACTAACAGAAAGTAGTACTGTACCACTCCTCTAAATGTACTACTATTGAGCTGAAAAGAAATAATGACACAAATCTGTATCAACACTATAAAAAAACATTTTTTTTTTTTTTTTTTTTACAGAGAGCTTTTTATACTTGTTTTCTGAACTTTTTTTGTGAAGATTTCCTCATTTTTGTGAAGATTTCTTCCAAAATGCAGGTAGATTTTTTTAAAAAAAAACTTTTTGCAAACAATAAATTTACTAGGTAAAATTTGAGAAAATTTTGTTATAAACTAGCGAAATTCAGGAAAACTATGGGGAAATTTAAATATGATTCGGCTCATCTAGGGCACAAATGCGACCAAATGCCGAAAAAACGAGGTCAATTGGTTGCTTATTGGCTGAGAAAAAGGTACGACAAAATATGGAACGAAGGCGAAGACGAAATTTGCATCCTAATAGCGCTTTTGTTCCACTACGTGAAAAACGCGCTAAAAATAATTGAAATATTACGCACGTTTTTCAAAACTACAACCTTGTTTTCACAGGTACGAATATCAGACTACGAACCCTGCGCGAGTACAGTATGGCTCTGAACTGTAATAGAATAGTTTTGGCTTGCCTCCTTGGATGATTCACATATTTTATCACTTCTCTTGATTGTACGATGAAACTTTATATTCACAACCTAATTAATTTCGTCCGTTAGGAAGACATAAAAACAAAAACGTGTACTATTTTGCTATGTTGGCGATCCCTGAACATATAGTGGAGACAGTTTAAAAAATTTCTAGTAAATACCGAGAAAGCGGCATTTAAACTTGTGTGTGAATACCGATATTTTAAAATTGTTCAAATGGCTCAATATAACGGTATTGCAATCCCTAGTCGAGAGGTTCATAGAGTAAGTGAAGCCGTTGCCTGACTTCTTCTAACAACCAATCAAAACAAAGGAACGCAAAAAAAGGCACGTAAATCTTTCATGTATTTATTTTCTTATAACTATTCAATTTAAATTGATATAAGTTTTTTTTGAAGTAATGCAATTCTGATTTAAAAGTTTGAAGAATGTATAATTATCTTTCTTTTGGCGGTTTTATATAATTGGTTTTTTACATAAATGGTATTTTGAATTTGTAAGAGAAGCTGAAATTCTGAAACTTTTAACTTGCAAGAATGATAAATTAATTCAATGAAACCTGTGCGTGGGAATCACTTTTTACGATACAATTCGTAATAATAATTACAATGGACCACAAAAGCGTTCGTACAACTTCGTTACACTTGCAATTTCCGATAAAATTTAATGTTTTTGACTAATAAAAATTAATAGTTTGTAATTGTAATTTTTGTATGATATCTGAAACTTGTTCTTAATGGAATGACATAATCAGTTTTTTAAAAATAGTAAAATTATTATTTTTAAAAATTAATAATCAAAAACCTACTGAAAAATTACGCCACAAAAGTCTTCGTACACTGAATAGAAATCTCAACATAGCTTTAAATATTGTATTTCTTTCTTAATTTGGTAAGTTGAATATCTTTTAGTGTCCACAACAACTTTTAAACGCGTTGGTATAGATCTAATTAGTTTTTTGTAATTTCTGCATCGAATTTCCTCCATGCATCTTTGATTATTGTTTTTTCTTCCTATTGTGTGTTTACATGTCAAAGAGAACCAAAGTCCGGATACGTTTTCGAACAGTGCAATGCTCAACATTTGTTTCCTGTGAGGCCAAAAGTGACGGAAAAACCCAAGGTGAGGGATATTTGGGGAATTTAATTTGTGTGATTTGGTAAACATCTGCGCTGAATATTAAGTCAGTTTGTTTTTAATTGAGGGGGTGTATACGTGCTCTTTTGTTGATGTAGAAACCTGGATGGCGTGCAATGCAAAAGACTGTGGATTTCAAATGCTAAATAATGACAAGGTAGTGACTTCTGTGCAAGAAGAATCTGACCCTGTCGACGATGAAACAGATGAAGACGAGGACAACGGCAATGAAAGTAGCAAGGGTCCATCAAATGCTGACGCGTATTCTGCGTTAGAGACGGCTATGGAGTGGTACGAACAACAATCAGAGCTCTGTCCTATTCTAGTGCTGCTGAAGAGAAGCAGAGATCTTGCAGTGAAAAAACGAAGGTGTACAATGGTACAGCGAAAAATAAGGGATTATTTTATACAATCAAGGTAAAATTGCGACATTTGGCACTTATTTGGCTTTTTCTTCAAGCACGTTTCCCGCATGTGATGATTTTCAATATTTGTATAGTGTCCAGTATCATATACTGCATGGATCGCTTTCGGTTATCCAAACAATCCCGTATCCGAACGGTGTCCGGTCCCAATCAATTCGGATAAACGACGTTCTACTGTATATACATATATATAGTCACTCAAAAAAGTATTGGGACACTTGGCACGCATAACTTAAAGACATTTATAAAAATATTTGTCACATTAAAACAAAGACAAAATGAATTAGGAAATATTTTAACATTTGGTGTACATTATATTAGAAAACTTTACTAGTATTATAGAATTATAATTTGATATAGCGTTTCGAATATAACTCAAAGGCCCACTGGAGTCAAAAAAGTATTGGGACCCTTTTGAAATGAGAAATTTAACAAATATACCTCTCATCAATAGAATATAATTTCATACCAATTTTTAGAGGCTAGAAGTTTAAGCATATAAACACTTCAATAGACAAGATTATCTACAGAAAAAATGGCGAGAAACAAAGATATATCGGTTGGTGTCCGAAATCTCATAATAAGTCATTGGAAAGAGGAGAAATCTGTTTTTCTGTATAGAAAAAAAATCTTGAAATTGAGTAAGTCTACTGTTTTTAGCATCATTGACAGGTTCAAGGAAACAAATAGTGTTGAAAACAAACAAAGATCAGGGCGTCCAAGGATATTTAATGAACGTGAAGAGATGACCACAGGAGACCGTAAGGGCGCTTTGTCACTCTATGCCACGTCGTGTGGCAGCTTGAATCCAGGCTAGAGTTGGATCAACACCTTATTGAGATCGTTACTTTATAATTATGTAACTCTGAAATAAATCATTCAATTTTTTCTGAAATTTTAATAATTTTTTATTCTGTACATAATTTTTCTACACACAATTTTACTTTCTATCGCGGGCAACTCTTTTATTTATCTCAACAAATTTAAATTTTGAATTAATTGATTGTCTATTAACGCCGCATTTTAAAGTTATACGAGGACTAAGTTAAGTCTTCGAAATTAGATGACTGCCATTAAAATCTAAAATACTTATCTTTGCTTTAGAATTTATTTTTATGTTCGAACTTTATTGAAAGTAGAACTTGCTCAGCACACAAAAAGTAACTATTTATAACAATTTAACGAAAACTGTGAACAATTTACCATGTCGTACGTTTAATACATTTCATCTAAATGATAATGTGCAGTACTTTTTTTTCTAACTCATTTCATTAACATATAATATGTTCTTTTTTTGTTCTAAAAATTATTTTTCTACTAAAAGGTGTGTTATATTAACAAAATTAGAGGTTATTCTTAATAAAAAAATTTTAGAGAAGGAAAAAGACATAACACACGCACGCAGACGCGCGCACGCACGCACACACACACACACACACACACACACACACACACACACACACACACACACCTATGTTGTATATAGTTTCTTAAAAAAATAGTTTTATGTATGAAAAAGGGGAAAAAATACAATGTTTCAAAATTACAAAGTTTTATAATTTTTTTAAAGAAACTATCTTAATTTTTTGCTAAAAAAATAGGTTTGCTATATTTTGTGTATTGTTTTACATATATGCAAAAAATATGTTACATATTTAAGAGATACCTTTTTCAAAAAATGGTACCTAAACATAAGCATGTATTATGAGATCTCAAAAATTATGGCCAACTTAAACAGAAAAAAAAATTGTAACTAAAAAATTATTTTTTATTTTTACAGTATGATTAAAATATCTTTATTAAGATCACAAAAAAAAAGTCCAAGCTCTATTGGAAATTTTCTAAAATTTATGTCCCATAAACAAAAAGTAATTTTTGGCATTTTAATTCTTTCGAGCATGTCCCAGTACCCTTATGATCCTTTTTTCCCGTTACCTTGCTTTTTATGTGTGAAAATCTATATTTTACATAGTAAAGATTAATTAAATGTATTTTCATTATTTCAGTTATAATACCTCTCCACATATTATTTCAGAAAATGCCTATGATATACTTTAGTAGTAGTAAAGCAGGGTAATATATAGTTTCATTCGAATATTATGTTGCGTCTTTAAACAATTTTTAGTACATAATTTAAAATGAATAATATAAATTTGTCTTGATGGCTTGAATGAATTTTATATAATGGAAGGGATTGCACATCATTCTCCTATTTTGGAAATACTTAAGAGCTAAAAAAAAGTGCTCGAAACTTGTACAAATTTTCGTTTTTGACAAAAATTAATTTTCGAATAATATTTTTTCAGGTATAAAAGAATAAAGAATTATCATTTTAGTAGAATAAAAGAAGAAATTCCAACACGGTGGGCTTTAAAAAATTCTTTTTTGCGATATATTTTACGATATATTTAAAAAAAAGCAACTTTTTTTACTAACGGGGATATTAACTTTTGTAAATTAAATGAATTCCTGTTTTATATTTTGAATTTCCAAAGTATTCAGATTACTCTTTTATAGTTGTTTGTGGAGAATACTTTTTCTTTTAAAAAGTAATAATATATCAATGTTTCAAAATTTTTTTGTTACCTCATATACATATTTTTGCTTCTTTGACCAAGCTTTGTAATAAATAAAAGTTTTCGTTTCCATATATGTTAAGTTAAGAATGCCCGATTTAAATCGATAAAATTGCCTAGGTTACAATTACACCCTATAATTTTCATTCACATCACGATTACTTGATGTGACATTTCTAGTTTTGACCGTGAAATTGTTATTTTATATGGCACATCATTATCTGTGCACTATTCTTAATTAAAAATGGCTTAAAATCTCTGAATGTGATAAATATTTTATTTTACTATGACTATTAAGTAAGGTACGCTTATTTGAAAATAACAAAAATATATTTAAATAAAATATCATTCCCGCATTTAATTACGAAGAGGCAAGTAGATTCTAAAAAAAAAGATAGTTGTTTTCTAAATAGTCGTGCAATGGAAATTATAAAGAATTAATTTGAAGTCTCTCTTTTTTTTAGATTTATATCGATAGAATATAATTTTAGTTTTCGTAATTTAATAATTTCTATATATTACACTGTTAACCATCCAAAATGCAACACCAGGAATCATAAGCAATGTCCAAACTAAATTTACTACAGAAGTAACACATAATAAAAAGGTGAAAAGATTGTGGGAAATGTGGTTTTCTGCAAGGCGAGGAGAAGATGGTGAAATTAGTATTAATTATTGCCACCACCGGAAATAGCCTCTTCCATACACTCAGTCATTGAATGAAAGAGGCTATGGATACCTCGTTAGGTATGGCAGTAGAGGCTGCCTAAGGACATCGCTAGAGCTGATACGGTGTATGAGTGGTTGGCGTATGCCTGACCGAACCTCCAATAATTATTGGTAGATTATAATCTACCAGACTGTTTGAAAGGCGATGGATTTGGAAAAAAACAGACAGGCTTGGATAGAAATGCCATCTGTTAGGAATACTGTATTTGTGAGTTGCATAGCTTTGTTCTGTCGGAATGTGATTGAGGCAAACTCTGAATGTAATTGAGGATAACAAACTACAAAACTCAGAGATATAGCTCTTGTTGGTCACTGTGTTAGCATGGGCAATATCGCAAGATTTCCCATTAACAATTAACTTGCGTTTTTTTAAAAAATATTATTGAAAGTTTTTAACTACCATACCTTTTTAAAGAGGATACGTAATATGCAGGCATGAATGTTGTATAAATTGATTTAAACTCGAGCTAATAATATTAAGAGTCAAGTTGCCGATTGCATTGCCATTGCTTCCAGTTTGGCATTTTGAGAAGAAATAACTTCGAAGTTTATCCGGATCATATGTGTAGGTTTATGAGGATTGTGTACCATTGACTTGCGTCCCTTCTGGTTATATTAGATAAGTAGGGCTTTATTCTTTTTGATAGTTCGTGGTAGCTCTTCTTCTCATCATAAACTTAAGCTACTTGGTCTATAAATATTTCGAAACATTTATTTGTATGTTTTATGGAGTTTCTACATCTACTTTCGTGTTCGCGGTTTAGATAGGAAGCCATCTATCACGGAATGCTCGGAGATTCCTTCTTAAACTTTGGGTATTTTGTCACAATTGTACCGGCAATGCGTATTAGGAAGCTGAAAAATTGCAAACTTCAAAGCAAATAATTTTTTAATTAAAACAATTAGTCATCCAAGCCACATTTTAGCAATTAAAATTTTGTTCACAAAATTATTTACGAAGGATGTTAACTTTTTCACATTAAAAAATTATTATTGTCACCAGCGCTTTTCCCATCTGAACATGGATCTCTCAATTGAAAGTAAATATTTTTTAGAAAAATATGTTATGAGATGATGCGGAAAAGATAGCCTTCTACGTTAGAAACGAAGTTGAATGGTAATCATTTACACCTAATGTTTGTAACAGATTGTATATATTGTGATATGGTCTTCTGATGTGGCAGAGCGATTCATTTTACCATACAATATACCTGTCATCTCACATGGTGGTGCAATTTTTGGAGCAGTCGTTCTCTCCTGCATCATGTGATAACAGATCCCCATGGCTGTTGCGTGGTTAGGTCTGACGCGATCATTGGTTTCTGAGTAGGATAATCAGCATTCCTTATAAGCCAAAATTTATCTTTGATTGAATTTGTAAACCTGTCCGAAAGACATTCGTATTTTTCTTCGGTGTAAACTGAAGCTGCTCACGCAAAACAACCGCACAAAAAAAGAAAAAGTAACATTTTATTCTCTTTTTATGTTGCTTTATTGGTGGCGCTATGGACACCGATGATGTGCGTGTGAGATGAAATACTAATCATATGCATATCCCATAGCGGTATATCAACGGTGAAAGTTTCTTTTTGTTTGGACTTTTGTTATGAAATTGCACTTTAGGTGGCTAGCAGTATATATAAAAAGAAAATAAGTACCGTAAAATCCGTCGTACAACGTGCACTTTAAACACAAAAAATAAGATCGAAATCTACACGTGCGCGTTATACACCGGGTATGAAAATGAGAGCTTTAAAATAAAGATATGAGCATAAAAAATATGAGACTTCTACTACTGTTTACTTAGAAGAAATGACGTACCTTATGAACTTAAAGGGGTGCAGTTCTATAGAAGTATACTATATTAATTCTAAAGCTTGGAATAATACCTCAAACAAATGACTTCAAAACATAACAGAATTTCACACATGCATTTCAGGTTTCTCCGTAAACAAGTAATATAAAGAAAAAATTTTAAGTCAATTCCTACTTAGGTCAAAAAATGAAAATTTTACTTTTATTTTTATATAGTTACAATTAATATAAATATATGTATGTACATATGGCAGAATCATAATATTAAATGATAAAATAGAAAGCGATTTTTCTTACAGTTTTCCATTTTCCTTTATATGTATGGTGTTAGACTATTTTGTTTGTTTGTTATTGTTTATTCATTAATTAAATTTAATTATTCTAATAAAGTAGTATAGTAAAAAAGAAATCACATTTTCAGAAATTAGGCCATCCCAGGTGAAATTCAAACTCACGACCTTTGGATTAGAATTCCAACGTGCTATCTATTGAGCTACAGGAACACAAGAACGATTTTACTTTCTGTATATGCTTTTGGACTATTATTTTTATTACCATTTATTCATTTTTTAATTTAATTAATGAATTCATATTTGAAAAAAATGTTAACATCAAATGTCATCCACTACAAGTTTAAAAAAATGTATTTGAACTTGAATGAAGGAATAGAAAGTATTTTACTAACGATTGAAAATTTGAACCATATGTATATATACAGTCAACTCTCGTTAGTTCAAACTTTCGATAACACGAACCTCTCGCTAACTCGAAGTATATGCTCAGCGCCTAGAAAAACCCTTGATATTTCGAATTAAAACAATACGTTTTGGTACACTCAATATTTCGAAGTAAAATCTGGGACTTGCCAGACCACAACACGCAATAATTCGAATTTAATCTTGTAAAACTGTCGACAATTCGAACACTTACTACCTAGAGTCCTGTAGCAAACAGGTTGGTGCTCACATGTTTTGTGTTGTATTGTCTCTGCATGTCTCCCCTGTAACGTAGTCTCTTCAATATGCGTCATGTAGCAAAATTAATGATCTTAAAATATTGTGATTCTGAACCAAGTTATAACTGTGCGTCATGCTTCAAAAAATTAGATACATGTAGGATTCGTGTAGCTCAACGAAAGCACCTTAAGATCCCAAAAAAGACTAAATTGTTAAAAATAATGAAACAAAATAAAATTAGAAGAGTCTTTTATAGGAGCAGAGGGTAAAGAAAATGCTTCATATGCTTCTGGAAAGTACTAAAAAAAGTAAATGCTCAAAAATTACAAATTTTACTTTAAAGCCTGTTTTCTCAAAATGTAATATTTTCACTTTATCTTTTTCTCAAAAACTGCTTATTATATAATCCTCAAATTTTCAGTGAGCATACTTTTTAACATGTTTACACATTTTAATGGAGGGAATTAGATATATCCAGCAAACTTTCTTAGATAAGGCTTTTTTAACTAAATTTTAGAGAAAAAAATTGGACATTTTTTTAAAAAATCATAATTACTTTGATTTTTAACAAAAAGACAAAACCCTTCGTTAAATTTTTATTGATAGTGTACACAACCTATATTGTAAAAAATTTATTTTATCCATTAGAAGTAAGTAGTTTCTGAGAAAAAGGTACATAAACTTATGCAATTTAACATGGGCTCCTATGGATGTGTCGGGCCCCCTTAAGGTATCCGACTACGTTCGGACCCATGATTTTTTTGATATATATATATAATATATATATATATATATATATATATAGGGTCACTTAGATTAAAATACAGGCATGAAATTTTTTTGAGAATATTATTACGATTAAAAATTATTTAAATGCAATATTTTGACAAAAAAAAAACATAGAGTTATTTATTTTCCAAATATCCTTCTTTTAAGGAAAATGCTTCTGCAATAATAATATTTTGTCACTATATATAGCTTAGACCTTTGTACAGAACCTGAACTAGGATTTTTGAAATACATAATTTTGAAGTAGATTTATCCATATTTTAATACATCAGAGTGGAGAAATTTTAACAGAAAAACACTGATAATTGATTCACACACAAAAAAATTGTAGTAACTCTGAAAATAATGTGAAAATTTCAAAAGTCGTAGTTCAGGACTTCTGGAGAAGTCTTAGCTGAAAAAAGAAAAACTGTTGGGGAGTGGTCCCTATGTGTTTCTCTCAGGAAATCAATGAGATTCTTGACAAACATCTTTTATTTTCTCTCTGTTGCTCGGGCGTATGTCGGAACACTGCGATGGGCACCGTAATTCTCGCTCTCGCTCGTCTGGTCTCCCACACATACTCACAGAAAAACTTAAATCTCGTTTTTCTTAATACACTTAATCACAGCCAGGCGGCGCCCACTGCGCATGCTCGAACAAAAACATTATTATTATAAAAGCATTTTTCGTAAAAGGAGAATGTTTTGAAAAAAGATAATTCTAAATTCATTTTTTTGCCAAAATATTGCATTTAAATAATTAATTTTTTATTGAAATACTATTTTTAAAACAATTTTACATGTGTATTCTAATCTAATTGACATTAAATATTAAAAAATTATTCGTTTGTACGTTTTTGCATAAACACCATTCCGAACGTAGTTAAATACCTTAAGAAATTTTTTTTATTCTATTACAAATACACTTGAGCCTCTTCAAATTTATGGTAAATTTATATATATTTGGCTCTATTTTCACTTTAAAGTATCACCATCAAAACATAGTGCGTCTAAAAGTAGTAGGAAGGATTCCAAACATTAGGATAAAACCTGTAAATCAAATACATATTGGAAACGCATTTGGAAATTTTGCGAGTGGGAATTATAATAAAATGCTAACTGACGGAAAGCTGGTGTAAGAGTATTAAGAATTCATTTCGAAAACGATTTAACAAGAATATATCACCTGTATTATACTTCACCATCTGATTTGAAACAAAAGAGAAGCTAGATTCTCTTTTTAGGATTTGTAAAAGTGAGAAAAATAGGAGAGGAAAAATAAAAAGAAGAATCAGACTACTAAAAAAAAGAAAAAAAGGACCAGGAAAAAAGAAAGAGGAAATTATAGAAATACACAAATGAAAACACATGGTGATTTTACTGCTTGCCTTTTTCCTTTTGTTTTTAAATAACTCTTGCATGACTTTTTTTCCTTTAATATTTTTCTAAATGAAATAATTCGCATTGCCCTTAAATGCATTCTTTAAAAATATTTAAAACTTTGAATGTAGCAAATGTTCCCTATTCACTAAAATTTGCAGGTAGAGTAATAATCACTGTAAGCGAATTGATATTAATTCACTCTAAACATCACACAAGAATAAAAACTGTCATTATTCAAATATTAAAAAAACCTTTATAATGGAACTGATAAATATTTAAATATTCCTGAGCTGAAATTAGTGATAGTCTTTATTTTTTTTTACAATTCTTGTTCGTGCGATGCTAAAATTCTGCAATGTACGGTGCAAAAATATTAGCACCAGATTAAGAAAATCAAGAATAAATAAATAGGAAAAAAACTCAACTTTAAAGAAATTCAAATATGTGAGAATAGTGTCTGAATTTCAATTGGTATGGTATAGGAAAATTCAATTTTTAAAAATATTAATTGATTTATTTTATAGAACTCATAAATTCTAATAAATTTGAACATGAGTTTTCTCATAATTATAAAATAATTTGTGAAAATGTTTATAAATAGAATTTGTTCCCTGTAAAAACATGGCACATAAAAGGTTTTAATAAAATTTTACAAAATACAAGAAAAAAAGTTTTGTTTTACAGTACATAGTAACTTATCTCCCTTTATCACCGTTTCAATAAACATTAACAAGAATAGCTTTTTATTTCCATCTTTGTGACGGACCTATACACGTCCTTCCATTAACACTCTTGGGAAATCTTTGAGCTATGAATATCAGCAACCCTTTCTGAAGAAGAAACCGTGATATGAGATTGATTCATTATATACTGGTAAAAATTAAGACGAGACGGGTTTTTCAATATAACTTGAACAAGCACTCAAATCAACACGTACTGTAAGATCCCCACACGTATGATGAGTAATGTATAACACTACAAAAGAGAAATCAGAGGGATAAAAGAAGCTTTTATTGAAAAATAGCATGAGCGCAATGACTGAAGGCCGAAGCATCCCTGTGATGTGTCCAGTAAGAAATATCCTGGTCTTAGTGGGGATATGATCTCCTGACTGCTACAGGCAGGCTCATGCCCGCCCATGCCGAGAATGAGGTCAAACATTATAAATTGCTGCCCATTCAGCCAATCGAAGCCCGAATCGTTACTGCGGTAAGGTACGAGCCAAGCGTCTGCCTAAAAATCCCATACACAGTTTCGATGGGACGAGATCCGGAGATCAAAGCCACAATCCATACGTTCAATATCTCACTTCTAAGAGCTGTTCACAGCTACTGTGCGATGACATGGCATTGTCGTCCATGAAAAGGAACTGCGGACCCATAGCGCCTCTAAAAGACGCACGTATGGAAGAAGAATTGCCATACAACGAGTCCTACACTCAGTCCCAGTCGAAGAGGAAGGTCTGTACGATCACCAAGCATGATGCATCCCCAAACGAATACCACCTCCATACCTGGGTCCTTTCAATGATGTTCGAGGGATGATTGCGGCTTCCTGCTCTCCAGATGAGTATGCGATGATAATCGCTACTAGACTGAATCTGCTCTCATTTAAAGAGTACTGTCCTATCCATTGTCTCTCCAATCTGGTATTCTGGCACCACAGAGAACGCCTTCTCTGATGCAAGGCGTTATGAGGTACACACCGTTCAGGCGTCGTGCAAAATTTCCAGACCACCACCGCAGTCTTCGGGCCGTTTGCAAACGCGGATATCACGTCCAGTCGCCTGTGTCATGTGTTCAGCGATTTCTCCCGTCTGCCGCCTGTTTCTTCTGGCTCAAAGGCAATATACCATTTATCATGGGTGGTTCTCGTGACACTACTACTGAACCCCGGATAGCTGTTCCTGTAGTTTGAAATTGTCTCCAAAGTCGTAAACGATGCTGTGAGCACCTGAACTCTGCAGCCACACTTGTCGCTTGTTTGACCTTCCAACTTCCTGCAATGATTCGGACTCGGGTAAAAGCATCCATGTCGCTCCATCAGATTGACACTGCCATTTCGCTGAGGCAGCAACTCGGTGTGATTTTAACTGCTATACGGTGCACCCTTAAGCAGAAATACTAATTCATACCGACAAATACTTCTTACTACTCAGACACTCTCCATTATTGCCCATCTGCATATTTCGCGCATGCTACCGCATGATCTTCTCACTAATCTCCTGATTGGTCTTTCTGTCCGCCTGCCTTCATCTCAGCTGATATGCTAATTTTCTGACTTCGTCTCAATTTTGCACACCAGTGTATAGTTAAGGGTTTGCTCTGCTGGGACATAGATTATTTAAAGAGATAGATATAAATAGAATTGATGCTTAATTAAAGCTACAGAGATTAAAATACATAAAGGAAGATAGAAGAATATCTATATATCAGGTATTGTGTTGTATTTGATATGCGTTTTGGGCTTTAAATACAAAGAGATTTATGACAATGGTCACACAGCCACAGTGTAAATCATTAATTAAAGTAGAGGATTAATTACAAAAGGTGGATCAATTGATTATTCTCCAACTCAAAATCTCATGCAAAACCCAGTTCTTACCAAAACATTCAACCTAATTGTCGCCGAATTTTGTCTGTGTTAAATCAGTGTGCTGAATAAATAGTTAAAGCACTATTTTGAGTTTGCCCTCCTTCCTCCTGCACACCTTTAGCTGGTCCTGAGAGTATTGGCAAGTTAAAACTTCTGTTAGAAATCAAACCTGAAAATCAGCCAATCACTTGACACATCCTAGCTAATTGTCTTCGATTAGCAAACTAAATTGACCGATTTCAAATGACGATGAACATTGACGTTATAAAAATGGTAATTAAAGACACATTTTAATAACTTTCAATACATAATTCGATCCATGTAAATGCTCTTATCTGTTACTATTCATGGGTAAGATGTCAAATGTTACATTGAGAATTTATTTGAAAGAAAAGGGAAAAACAGCATTGACTCTGGTTAAATTCTTGACCAAATCCTACGAACTGATGGAGTTTTTTTAATTAAAATTTTTTTTTACAAAATAATGGTAAATCTGAGTTCATTCGAGATATTTCAAAGTTCCTTGCGTATTTAGAACTTTTTAAAGTTTACAGTTATAAAATGAACAAGCTTAAGCGAAATATTGTCAAAAGCTATATAAAGTACTTAATAACCTCTAGATTTAGCCGATATTATTATTCTTTTCAAAGGGAATGAAATTCAGATATTAAAGGATTAATTGTTTTAATTAACATAGCTACTAACTAAAACAATTTTCTCGTTATGAAGCACGATTTTTGCTTTCAAATTTAGGTGTAATATAGCTATATTACACCTAAATTACACCTGATAGTCTAAATTCAAAATCTGAATCTAGTTATTTGTTCAACATATGCGAGAAAAATTGTTAAGGGAAAATGTACTAGATTATCTTTAATTAAAAGATTAAACTGAGTTAGCTTTGCTGGCTCGATATTGTTTTTCATGAGACAAATAAATAAATCCAGGGTTTTTAAATAGCCATATCTTTATTAGGACATCAATTTATAAAACGCTACTCTGAACAAATTACTTTTACAAATACAATTAATATGAATACAGTATATACAGTGTATAGTTTCAGCACTCATTTTCTGCTACATATCAGTCCCCAGTCTAATGCTTATTTGCCCTCCCTCTAAAGTTCTCGTTACCTGTAAACCACACCCATACAAGGCGAGCCTTACCAACTGTAAAGCTTTTTACCTTTATTAGATAATAAGCCTTTCAGAATTTTTAAATTAAATTTTGTTTTAATATCTACATTATTTTATTTCATGCTTATTAAAATGGAAAGGTTTCTTTAAACCCATCGTGCTAGTTCTAGCTCAAAAATGATAAGCATCACCTCTATTTTCCCGATTTCGAACACTACACGAATGTTATTAGAATGCCAATAATTAAAAATTATACTCTAATATACGTCCCATTAACTCTGCCTAATCGGGAATTGTAAATTATTTCGCATATTTTCCTAACTATTTGAATTAATTGGAGTAAATCTTGGATTTAAAGGTTCCAAGGTATGAGAATAAGTATTGTTATGTACTGTATATATTAATCTTCACTCGTTTTTCCTAATTGTATTTACTAATTCATATTTTTCATGATAATATTATTTTTCAATTTTTTAATTTACATTTTCAGAATTGAAGAAAAACAATCTATTAATCTATTGATTGGGGTAAATGTCAAGGAAAAGTTTTAGGAAAATCTTTTATTTCGTCAAGTATCCGATATCTTGACAAACACGACATCTACTGTTATTCTACTACATGTATCTCAAAGACATTTTAACCCCTTAAGTGTCGTGGGCGTGTATACGTCTTGCTGAGCTGGTGCATTTAGTGCCCCGGACGTGTATACTCGTCCTTCCAAAGGTGAACCTTTTGTATTGTGCTGTTTAAAACTAGTCCCGCGGCTTTGGTATACAACAACATGATATTGACAGTGCTTCTAAAGAATTTAGTTATTTTGGAGAAGAGGTAAGGAAGGAATTTGAAAGGGAACTGTGGAATTCATAGGGTTCATTTCTAGGAACTGTGAAATTCATAGCTAAGCAGTTTTTCTTGTTTTTCGTTTGAGGTTCTCTTTACATTTGTCATTTTCAAGTGTAATAGAAGGATTTTATTTTTGTTCGAATGCACTATCGTGGACCTGTTTATTAGTTCAACCATGTTTAGATAGATCATTGCAACAAATAAAAGTTATAATTTTTAAAATATATTCTGTAACACTCTTCTATTCTGTGAATCTACAGCGTGTGCTTCTACTGCTTAATTACGTCATTAACAGGGCTGAGACAAGAGACCACTTTAAACGTGAATAGTATTTTTAATGAGTACATACGCAGGTGTAAATCACTAGAAAACATTTTATTTAATGAATTTATGTAAAAATATCTAATTGAATGCAAGTAAATGATACTTTTTAAGCATGTACTAAATTTTTGCACTATTTTTGTTGTTGTTGTTATGTATGGTGTTATTATATTTGATGTCAGAATTATTAGTTTTCTAAATTACACCTAAGAAAAAGTTGTTTAAAAAACACTATGATGAAAGTGATTGCTATTATTGTAATTAACTATGGCAAAGCCTATATAGGAAATTAAAGATAAAATTGAAGTCTCAACTAAAGCAAGAACATTGAATGTTAAAACTAATCATTGGGCGCTAATTCTCAATTAGCGGCGATTGATGCTTGTACAAGACGATGTAAGAAATAATAGATTCTGAGCTCATGTTTTGAAATTTTTTATCAGAACTGACTAAATTCATGTGACGTCATAATCACATGATAATTTTAAACCACGTGTTTTAGCCAACTGTCTAAAAACACATGTGACGTCATAGTCACGATAAAATGCAATGATCTATTTCTAGCAAATCAGTTCATGCAATTTTGCTGTTGCCACAATTACGTTTTACAGAAACTTTTTAAAAATTAATATTTGTCAAGAATTTCATTTAAAAGTACATGTATGAAACAAGACTTTTTAATTTTAAAATCTTTTTAAAGAAATTTCTTTTAAAACTTTGGAGCATCTTTACCCAATCATGCAGAATTTGAAATTTTACCGTTTTGCTAAATACAATAAAAGTACGAGCTAGTTTATTGTCCGGTTTTGAATTAAATGTAGAAATACGTGTTATTATCAGACTGTCATGAATTTAGGTCCATTGTTGCTCGAGATCTAGGGTCCTCGAATTGATCGGCTTACCATGTCCAACACACGTACGTCTGGTGAAAGGTCTATAAACCTTGCTAGCTAAATAAAATTATAAACAGCAAAGAGGTAGTCCAGAATATGCATTCGTATGAGACTCTAAATTATCATGTTGAAAAAGAACAAAAAAAAATGACATGAAGGATAACGCAACAATCTGCAAGATATCATCAACATATTGTTAAGCTGTTACTTCAGCCGCAGTTTAAAGATGACCAACTGTCCAAGAGATAGCACTCCATACAATTATACTCGGGGAATGGTTATATCAGACTACCGCTGCCCATGGCTCGTCCTTATCAGATATTGATCAGTTGCGGAGCTCTACGCTGAGCATTATGCAATATCAGATTGTTTTTCAGTCTTAAAGATTGATTATTGACACTTGTGGCTTACTTGAATATACAAAATATTGAGTAGCGGAAAATAAGGCGCGATAATTAGAATCAAGGTATAATAGTAATCTGATTTTGCCTTGCATTTGTGCATCCTGGCCTACATACAGAGATCATTTCATGATAAGTTCCTTTGCAGCAACTATTGCCTCCTGTGACTTTGGGCAATGCAGAAGTGGCCTTTTACCCAGCTGTATACATGCTGCTCTGTATCATATCAAGAAACCACATTCAAAATTGTAGCCTAGTTGGCTATAAGGTCTTCAAAATGTTTTAGTGAAATTACGATGGTTTCATTTGAGCCAGGCATCAACAAAGAGGAGAAAATCAATTATCTCACTATTGTCAGCCAAAGGACTAGTCATGCTAACAAACGCATATTACGACCATAATTAGCATTCATTAATCTTAGTACCCTGGCCATTTAGCATTCTTGGTCTATTGGAAGAATTGCATGCTAAATTTCTGAGAAAATTGAAATATTTTAGAATGAATTTTTGCATAAAAGTAAACTTACAGGAAGAGAACTTATTGTAGGAAACTTTCTACAAAGCATCTAAGAGAAACATTCAAATCTGATCTCCACGAGCAACAGGTTATTTATTCAAAAGTTGTAGGTAGATTTATTCTGAGATAATAAAATTAAACATTTTGAAGAGTAGATGATTGTCTATGAAGAGGAATGTAGATTTTATATAATTCAAATTACTTGAAAATCTCTGCTTGAAGAAAGTAATACGTAACTGAACGGCTACACC
>BMAO01034565.1:0-17262 GCA_019973975.1 Trichonephila clavata
TTACATACAAAAATCACATTATTGTTCATCATTGGATTTATGTCTTACTGCTCATCGAATAGGTCTAAATCATCAATGACCAATGTCCATGGGCAAGCGTAGTAATGCCATCATCATTAATAAACCTTTTGTCATCTTTATAGACAGAGCAAGTTTGTTTTGCTTTATGGAGTGTATTGAATGAAATTTGGATCTAATTAAGTTCATGTCAACATATTTTAATTTTGATTAAAAAGACAGGCTTTGTAGTCCTCAAATGTTATTTTATTTTTATAGTTTGTTTTTTAATTCCTTTTAACCGCTTTTCAATCTTTATGGTTTGTTTTGTAGGCATACATTTTCGATTTTAATCCTACATATTCTGTCATAATATTTCCCTTGTTTTCATCCTTCATTTTCCCGATGACTTTTTGTTCACTAGAGGTAAATTGTAAATGTTGTTTTTATCATAATCTGAAGTATCATATAAGTTAATATCATTTTTCATGTCACTGTAAAAATCATCAGTTTTTTATTTCATAGATAAAGGAATCGGTGTCTGTATACATGAGCCTTACTTTCGAGTCGTAACGGTGCTTCATGTACTCATAGTGAAAAGAATACATTAGAACTTTTGATAAGTCTAAAATTACCATTCCTACCTGTATTGGTTTCAAAAATTTGATTTGGGTTTTTTTTAGATGGACGGCCATTAAGTTTTCAGAAAATATTGTGCGTCGATTAAAATTTGATTTCGCTATTAACTTTCGAGCCTGCTCTTCTGTTGAGCATAAACGTATATCTACTCTTCTTCTTACATTTTCCATCGTTTTCCCGAATATGCTGTTATTCATTAGTTTGTAATAATCCTTCTGAAAGTCATTTACAGCTTTAGTTCTTAATTTAGTATTATAATCTATGTAATTTTTAAGCCAAGGAGATTGAAAAAATTTTAAAACTCGATGAGTTTTTTTCAAGACTAACCCTAATTTTAAATATAGCTTTAAATTAGAATAATGGAGAACATATTTTGTTTTGGATTCCAAAGTAGTTAAAAGTCTAGGTTCTTTACAATTAGGTGGGGGCTTATTTTCAGGGGCAAGGGGAAAGTCTGAATGTTTGTCATGCAAATCGGAGGGATATTCAAGATCTACTTCCAAGATGTAACCTACATCGGATTCATCTGATAAATTTAAAATATCCTGTTCGGTTAAATTTTTATCACTCCAAACAAAATCTTTTAAGGGTAGATATTTACTCATTGCATAACCGTACAAATTATTTGCGTCAAGGTACATTAAATATTTTATCTCATCATCTGGGTTAAAATTAGACATATATTTGTTGTTAGCTATAGCATAACGATTGCAGCACTGACTTATACCTCCTCTTACACCCTTTTCTATAAAAAGAAGCATGTCGTAATCAGTGAACAGTTCGATAGCTACTTTAGTATGTAATAACATAGCATCCCATGATAAAGCTGGGGTGGTAAAATACCAACAGGGTCAAGTTTATAAGTTTGCATGCATATTTTCCGAAAGTTTTCAAAGAGATCTGTTAACAATAGGACATCTGTTTTTACATATAGATCACAGTATTCACCAAGATTATTTAAATGAAATTCATTAAATACTTTACATGCATGATTATAATCCTCTACACTTATAGGCTCCTCATTTAGTTTATTGTAAAATTTGCTAATAGGTGGTAAACAAGAATCTTTACACTTTTCAAAACTATCAAAATAATCATACGGAAAAACTCCTTTTCTTAAAAGTAAATCTATTTTTTCTGAATCAAAATAATGTTTCATATATTTAAATTCATCTTTTTTTAGTGTTTTTATCAAATTTTCCAAACTAGAAGACATGAATTTGAAAGAATCTAAAAACCTTAACTGAAAATCATTTGAAATATTTTTACTGAAGGAAATATATTTTTCTTCGGTGTTCGGAATTAAATTAATTTGTTTTTTATCGTATCCTAACTCCTTAATAAAAATATGGGCGTCATACCCAGAAAGATTATGGAAGAAAACAGGCAAAAATTTAGGGGTTTTCATTGCTAAATTACAACTATTACAACAAGGGCCATTAAATTTTTGAGTCACATGGTTATGATCCCTAACCTTGATATTGTTTTCGCGAAAGGTTTGATCACAAACATAACAATTTTTAGCATTATCATACAATTGCTTTTCTGATTCAGTAAGAGGTAATAATGGTTTTAGTTTTTTATAAATATTATCCATTTCTATTGCATCTTTTTCTAACTTTTCAATAAAAATTTTTGGGGCATCAATACCTCTATATACTACTGGATCTTTATAATACCCCCCTTGATAACTGATAAAATAACAAAAACCTATCGGGACATGTTTTTCATAAATATTAGTAAATGAAAAGTTTGGATTAGGACCACAAGTATCAGTTTTCCTAGTTACACACTCGAAATCCGCATATACAACAAAGGGTATTTTTAAACAATGTTGAAAATTTTTAAATTTTAAAAACTTACTAGTTTCTGACGGCATTACTACTCTTGCAGGACTTTTATGTATACACATCTCATTGTGCTGAAGAAGTTTGTATTCTGTTTGCAAAGCACTTAAACATCTTTTACATATAAATGTTTTATGATGATGTTTTGAGAGTTGTTTGGAAACAAGTCGAGATAAGCTTTTAATGAAACAATAATGTCCAAACTCTCCATTTTTTACGTAAAGCAAATCTATATGTTTATCACACACTATATCACTGATGAGGAGAGGAAATATTTTTAAATCTTCTTCAAAAGAATAAATATTTATTCCTATATCGTTCATTTTTGAAAATTTTTCACCTCGTTAAGCGGTGTTGGAAAGGATATTCCATCAAAGTTCAACTTATTTATGTGGGGACATAACTTGACGTTTTGTTGAGGTTGCTGGTGTTGGGGTAAAGAGCTGCGAGAATAGACCACATGAAGCACTGAGAGTCCTCATTATTGATGACATTGATGATTGCCTTAGTTTCAGCGATCTGCTTCGGCACCTCGATGAAGGATGATGAACCTCTGAATGGAGAATAACGGTTTGTGCGGACTTCGAGTCTTAAGATTTCGTCCAGTGTCCAGCCCGAGTCTTTACCCTCGAAATCCTCACTTTCTTTCACTATTTTCTCAGACATGTTGTCATAAAGGCTGGCGAGATTAGTTCCTTGTAATACTTCATTATTCGGCGTTTTAAATTCAACGTTTTTTATCATTTTTCCGGCATCTGTCGCTTTCGAGTAAATGCAATGAACCCATTTACTCACTTTCAAGGATTTGTAAGTTTTGAGTTCATTGTGAAAAATTAAGAGTGTCTCTTCTTTTCTCAAGAGTAGAAACTCTTTTATCCCCAGTGAACTATCGTTATTATGGAGATCAAATGTTTTATAAGCTTTTTGAAAAGCACTCTCTCTTTCTTTTGGTGGTAAGGAGATATTTTCAGGAACAGCAGCAGAATGTTCTGGGACAGCTGTAGAATTTTCAGGAACGGCCGTAAAGGTTTCAGGAACTGCATCAGAATGTTCTGGGGAAGTCGTAGAGTTTTCAGGAACAGCCGTAGAGTTTTCAGCAGATGTGGACAACTGTGTTTTCTTTTTCCTATTTGAAACAGACAAATCCACTCTCTTTCTTTTTCCCGCTTCATTCTCCAACTTTCTTTCGCAGCTTTTATTTTTCAAATGATTCAATAAGTTGTCTTTACGGGTAAAGGATGTATCACAAAACTCACATACAATTTTCTCTGTTGAATGCACAGAGTCAATGTGTCGTTTTAAATCACTTTGCCGAACGAAGTTTTTTCCACAAATATTGCAAGTAGACATAATGAAGCCGTAGAAATTTTAGAACGTTGCTACTCACTACTAAATCTTCAAACAAATTTTGTGTTCTGCTACTCTGTGACGATCAGGCACTGTACATATATTCGACGGAGCGAATGGGCTATTTGAAACATGTTATCAACGCGGTCTCCTTTTAAACTCCTGGGGGGTGGATAGTACACGCCCCTCATCACTTCTCATTGGTTGGCGCAGTGGAAATCTGCACACGTCACGCTCCGACCCCTTACCACCCGCCGTTTTCCGAGGCGTCAGTCTACAAAGTCAGACAGGGTATGTGAATAGATCAGCAGGGGGGTTTCGTCCTGCCCATTCAAACCACAGACCCACTGACGTCGAGACGAAACAATGAAAACCACGTGTTTTGCCTCCAAGCTGCTCTAATCCATCAAACTAGACATAAATAGGGGATCAATGCTACCTTGTTACAATACTATGAGAAAATACTGTACTGAATGGTCTCACTTTTATCTGATAATGAATCAAAACTTGAAAATGCAGGATACAACATAATATGATTATGGACAGGGAAAGAATTTATGAATTTTCTTTTTGTTATCACGCAAAATAAAATTTATAGAATTAACTGTCTCGTAGTATAAATAGCAGCAGCATTGATAAAAATTATTTAGTTTAATCATGGATTCTCTCAAATTGGTTCATCCATTTACTTTAATCTTGGCTGGACCATCTGGTAGCGGTAAAAGTCAGTTCGTTAAAAAATTAATTGAAAATAAAATGATTAAACCTTTTCCTAAAAAAATAGTTTGGTGTTATGGGGTTTATCAAAAGTTATATGAAGAAATGTCGAATATTTCCTTTCATGAAGGTATTCCATCTAATGTGCACCAGTATTCGGATGCGTTAATTGTTATAGATGATCTTATGGGCGAGTTAGGGAATGATCCCCAATTAACAAAATTATTTGTAAAATATTCACATCACAGAAATTTGAGTATAATTTTTGTGGTACAGAATATTTTTCATAAAGGGAAAGAAATTAGAGAAATTTCCTTAAACGCTCATTATCTTGTATTATTTAAGAATCGAAGAGATCAATCCCAAATTACACATTTAGGGCGCCAATTATATCCTCGTAAAGTGAAATTTTTTCAAGAATGTTACACAGATACCACATCAAAGCCGTACGGATACTTACTTATTGATTTAAAACCTGAAACTGATGAATCCTTGCGTGTGCGCACAGGTATGTTTCCTGGAGATGTTTTTTATGTATATCAACCTCGATAACCCATTACTTTGAAACAAATAAATAGATTCAAATTGTTAGATGAATATTCATTAGTTCGCAAGATGCCAGTGTGTTCTGAACAAACTTTAGAGCTCTTAAAATTAATTTCTAAAACAAAAAACTCAAAATCTATTTTGAAAAAGTGTTCAAAGAAAGAAATAAAAACTTTGTGTGAGTGCGTGCTGAATGTTTTATGTGGTAACATATCGTTGACTAAAATTAAAAAAAATCGCTTATCTCCCTATAAAGAAAGCTTAAGAAAGCTTTCTAACAAAAAAACACCTCTTTACGAGAAAAAGAAAATTTTAATTCAAAAAGGAGAAGGATTCCTATCTATTTTATTACCAGCAGCTATTTCCGTTATCAGCTCTTTAATTCAAAATGGAATTTAGCAAAAAATTTGTACTGGTACCCGAAGAAAGAGCTCAAGTAGCGGAACACTTATCGGAACTTGATCAACGTATGAAAAACATTCTCCATAATAAGGATTTAACTGAAGAAGAAAAAGCAATACTCTATCTACAAGTTTTACAAAAATATACACATTTTTCTGTTGAAAATCGAAAAGAGTCCGAATCAATTCCAACTGAAACATCTGTATCGGAAAATCAAGAAATGGAATCATTAAACGAAAATCTAAAAGGTTCAATAGTGAAGACAGAGAAAGGGCAGAATGTGAAGACAGAAAAAGGAGTGTTAGAGGATAAAATTTTTAGAATTGTTCCACCTAGGTATAAAGAAAAAGCAAAAGATATTTTCCAGTTTTTAAAGCTTCAAGAATCTTTCAGTTGGAATTCTGATGGGGAAATTATATACTGTTATTCCAGGAAGTAATATTGTATTCCTCGTAAATGATTTTCTACGGAACCGAAAATCGGCACCTGAAGGAAGATATGTATTTTTAAGTGCTTTGAATGATGTAAATTTACCGAAACATCTAGATGTAAATAAAAAATTGTATAAGAATAACAAAATTATCAAAAAACCAATAATGTATGCTCGCAGAAATGCATGGTTGAAACTTTGAAATAAATGATAATCATTTGATTTAAAAAAAATGTCTCTTTATGATTTGAACAGTTTTCTTTTGCAGGTGAAAATATACTTATTTAATAAAATTTAAAAGTTTCAAATAGATGATAATTAAATAAAATTATATTAATTTTTTGAGAAAAAGAAATTTATCATAGAAAAAAAATATTAATTTTTTTAGGGAACAAAAATATTTTATCATAGAAAAAAATATGAATTTTTTAAGGGGAAAATTATTATAAAAATTATATTAATTTTTTTTTTGAGAAAAAAAAAATTTATCATAGAAAAAAAATAGTAATTTTTTTAGGGAAAAATAAAAGAATATAATAGAAAAAAAATAAAAGACACAAATATTTAGTTTCATTCCATTTTTTTTTTATTTTTTTATTTTCTAAACACAAATCTTACACCATATCGCTTCTTTACAAATTGATACATAATAAAATCATTTATATACAATTGATTTAAAATATAATGCATAGAATAGCCTTGGCTGCGTTTGAATAAAAAGTAAATACAGTATTGTCCACAAACATTGGATGTTGGTGATTGAAACACTTTGGAATTCCATAATACATCTAAATAGGTAGTAGTACTAATGTTATAGAATGCAGGAGGTTGTCCAAACGAGTCATAAAATTCTAATTCTCTTTTATCATTCACAAATAATGCTAACCAGTGGGTTCCAGGCTGCGATGAGTCATCAGAATTTACAATAGCACACATGTTTTCTTGCAGAGGAGGGATTGTATCTCTAGAATAAACACCTTGGAAATAGGGGGACGTGGCCTTCTCTTGAGATAAGACTGTAAACAGTTGCATTCCATCCATTCTTTAATTTCCGAAATCATACAAGATATTTCTCGATTTGTTTATTTCGATTAAATTTTCAAACTCGGCGAAAACGATAACACATACGGTTTGTTCTAAAGATTTGCTGAATTTTAGTTCTAATCGCAAATTGCTATGTTTTATCAAACTTAAATGTTCTCCTGAGGAACATAAATCTGGTGAGAGGTTAAATCCAAATAATGTATTTGAATCTTTATATTCTTTTCTAGAAATAAATATACCTCTGTCTTGACCCATTCGATCTGTCCCAACGAATAGAGTTTGATAGGCACGTATGTATTGATCTTTAGAAAAATCGAGTTCTAATGGATTGTGAGGCACCGGCTGTCCATCCACATACACTCCAACAAAATTTAAATTAAAATGTTTAAACTCATAGGGAGATTTTGAAAATGCGCCGTGAAAAGCTTCATTATCAACACATCCTACAAAAACTTTTTTCGGCATTTGGCCTGAAAATATGTTATCTTGAATAAAAGACATGCTTCCTTTAGGAATCGAATACACTTTGCACAGAACTCGGTTAATGGGATATTTTGCACTTGTTTTTTCCAGCGCTTTCGCATGACCAAGAATAACTCCAGGATTCACGCGAACTTTTCGTATGAATAAAGAAACATGATCCAAAACAACTTTAAATCCTACAGATCCTTGCAAACAAAATTCGGGTTTGCTTCGTATTAATTTTATTTTTAAATCCACTAAATTGAGTAAAAGACGATCTTGATGAAATAAATCTGAATGTATGCAACCAATCATGTCTACAGTTGCACTTTCTTTAAAAAATTCAGTTCTTTTCTTGAGACCATCATCAGAATCCTTGTAAAATAGTTCAGCCGTTAATTGGGAAGTTTTGCTGTCGTATCCATGGTTTAAGAGAGTTTCAATATAAGATCGGTAGGGATATGTATTACTGGAATTGGAAACCACGCGATCATTTAAGGATACATCTACTTGAGAAAATAATGAATGTAGAAATAAATTCACAGGTCCTATAGTATCATCTTTAGTAATAGGTGTATTGTCCACTTTTACTATTTTCGCTTTTACATATAATTGTGTTTGACTGAGATCTATGTAATCTTCTGCACTTCCAGAAATGTGAAATTCTACAGGTGCGTTATCGAAAACGTTAGAAAGAGGGTGAAATTGTTTCCACTGCCCATCTTGAATAACTGTTTGAGTACCGGGTAAGTTGAAAAGTTCCAATTCAGATTTAACACATTCAGGAGAATCTTTGAGAATAAATGCCATTTTTACGAATCGAAAATATCGCGTACACTCACTTTACGTGCTTTGGATGAAATGAATTTTTTCTGTTTCTTACACTTTCTTTTATACTGTCCTTTCCCCACCATAGATTGAACTCTATCAATAGCTTTCTGAGCTAATTTTTTCCCACTTTCTCTGCTTCTTGTTTTTACGGCTTCTTTAAATTTTTCTCCTGACAATACATCAGAGGCAACACGACTCCCTGTCCTTAATACTTCTTTTCCAATAGTTTTACCTCCTTTTACTAAAAAAGGTAAGGCCGCTCTAAACAATCGGCGAAATATTCCTCCAATTCCATAACCCTTTTGAAAACTAATGCCCTTGTAATGAGTCAGACCCGAGCCGATCTGACCTGCATAATGGTCCTCAAATCTTTTAGTACAGCAAACGTATGGTAAGCTCATCTTGGCGCTTTTATCTTCAAATGAGGGTATGAGAAAAGCACTGCTTTATTTATAGTATTGGTCTCATGCGAAAATGAAGCACTATGATCACTTTACCTCTTTCGAAGGGAACAAAATCACCTGAATTGAGTCTCAGTTCAGCTTGAATCGTCTGAAACGAGTGTCTCACTAAAGGTAAGTATTGAGGTCTATCATAATATTGACTAATCGTTTCCCCGTCTTCACCTTTAGTTCGAACGATTCGTAATAAAGGAGCTTGTGTATCTCCCACAATTTGAGGTGAAATTAGATCCGAGTAAACGTAAAAAACCGAAAAATTAGACCATGCATCAGCAACGAATTCGCTTTTCATATTACCCGTTATGATTGCATTGCGTTTGAACCCTAACAATTCTCCTAAGTTCTCTAAATGAAGACTGCTACCTCGAATCACATTCATTTTCATCCGTTTCGATGCTTTATTGTAAGTTATTGTGAACCGACTAGGATTTTTTGGTAAAGCAAGCTGTATGGCTGATATAATATCAAACATTGTTTCATAACACCCCACATCAATTGTTTGCTTAACGGTTGAAGAAATATTACCGTCACCCACTTTGTATCGAAAATAATTGTTAGTTTCATTTACGTTAAGCCAAGAATGAGGGTAGATGATTTCAGACAATCCCACTTCCCATTCACCATTTAAATAAACGGGGTAGGGTAACTGAGTTTTGAAATGAGATATTTTGTTTTCTGGAAAGAAATGCATAGAGCTATCAGAAGGTAATGTTACGTAGAAAGACATTTTGAAAATGAGTCCGTAAGAAAAAAATTTAACTATTTATACTTTTTGAATATCAGTCACCCAATCATTAAACTTTTCAGGATAACCTAAAAATTTAACAAAATATTCAGTGATTCCTCGTCTTTTTCTTTGTTTGATGACGTTCTCTACAGGATAGAAACCAGAGTCGACAACTTTTTGTAATTCTGCTTCATAATAAGTACCTTTAATCTCTTCACCTTGTAAATCTCTTAATCTATAAACGATCGGAATTCTTTGCACGATTTCATAAACTGCGAAAAGTTCTCGACTCCAGTTTTGTTCATATCCTTTTTCAAAGAGAAGTTTTTGCTTATTAATGCGCACAACATCGCCAATTTTAAATTTAGGGGCTTTAGGTTTCTCATTTCTTAGATCACCATATAAATTATTTAATACTTGCTTCCTGTTATGCCTACTTACAGAAGCAGGCTCCATTTTAATTGAACGGTGATACGAGTGATTATAACTGTGCATTAATTTATCAATGACGTCAATGTAATTTTTAGTATTAAATTCAGTGAAATATTTCCACATTTTTGTTTTTAACGTCCGATTAAACCTTTCAACTACGCTAGCTTTAGTTTCGTTATTTGTAGAAAAAAATTTTACACTCATATTTTTCAAATAATTTTGAACTACTTTATTTAAAAACTCCTTACCGGCATCTGTTTGCAACACTTTAGGCTTCCTTTCTTTAAAAATAATTTCTAGCGCAGACTTTACACTTTTTCCAAATTTATCTTTCAGAGGAATTGCCCATGCAAATTTTGAAAATAAATCAATGCAAGTTAACAAATACTTATAACCCTTATTAAGTTCTGCTAAAGATTGCATATCGACTAAATCCACTTGAAACTGACGATCAATATCACTTACAAATACTCGATTCCGCTGAAACTTATGCCGAACAGGTTTATGAAGAGTGTAAGCATCTTTCTGTGATAACCAATGCTTTACATCTTTTTTACTATATTTCCCTTTTAAAGAGCGATTTCCCTTTCAAGTAGCCTCCACACCTCCGAAGCTACTTGGAACTTCGGGATTTTCGTAAAACGCTGCTAAATCTTGATACATTGTTACCGACGAACAGAACTTGATTGAGTGACTATTACAATGAATAGTTATGCAATTTATACTTTTTGGGAAAGGCAAAGGGATTATGTTTAAAAGCATGAGCATAAATTTTCCTTACTTTTATACAAAATACTCTTATTTGTTTTTTAAACGTGAAACTTATTTCAACACAAATATTAAACTAACAAACAACAAAAATGATATTAACTCAAATCAAGCATAAAAAAAAAACATTTTATTCAGATTTATAGGAACAAAATACTGTGTAAAACTTATAAAGTCAGTATGCAATATTTTTTAAACAAAATCCTCATAATATTCAAAACAATCAGATGGACATAACATATCTCTTACTTCTCTTAAAATAATATCTAAGCGAAGATTTTCCAAAAAATTTTCAGTTACATAATTTACAGGTTTTAACAGTAAAAAGTGTACATTTTCAAAAAGATTATTATAAAAATAATCAGCTATCTCATTAGCTTCCAGTGACAAAACATGTGAATTAAATGTTTCTTCTCGGTTCCCCCATAACTCCTCAGCGAGTTTCTGAGGTTGATTCAGTCCTTTTTCGTTCAGGAGGCTACAAATAGATTTTTTCAAAATTTGCGTCAAGTATCGTTGACCCAGACTAACGTCCAAAGAAAAAGGTAATGCGTTTTCTATGGGACCTTCACAGAAGGTTTTATATGCAGTTAAAAAGTCCATACACAGAAATACATTGTCTATAACGGCATTTTCAATAGCACCATATTTTTCAATCATTTCAGCCCACTGCTCTCGGGATATGCTGATTTCTTTAAAAGTAGGCTCTTTATTCGGACCGTATTTAATGCGCTTAAAAGTAAAATTAGTGAAGTTCTCACTTGTTATTTGAATGTGCCGTTCAGGAGGGAAAAGTCCACTTGGTAATTCCTCCAGTGATTCCGGTACTTTCTTTTTACGCATGATACATTCGATCCACTGCGGGTCTAATGTTATTCCCTCAGGAGTTGGGTAGTAGGTTTTTCCATACTTCTTGAAACGCCTTATGTGTACTGATACGGAATCATAATAGATGCTTGCAAAGACAAAAACATCATCTCCAATTGGAAATACTCCATCTGGTATGCAATCCTCGGTAAATTTTCCATACTTCTGAAAATAATATACCAAAATTAATGAGGATTAGAAAAGTGTAAAAAACATTATAAACATTACATATCAAATTTATTTAATTTTGTTACTTACTTTTGAAACTTCTCTTCTTGCTTTCTTATTTGCAGAAGATTCCACGACCTTTCCAAGCTTTCGTTGTTCGCTATGTGTTTCAGACATTGTCAATTTTTTTTTTCCTTTTCGAATACAGTCCGTCGCAGTACTGACAAACGAAATGAATCTTGAACCTAAGATGTGACAAGGGTCTAAAGCATATTGACCAATTACACTTGAACGGAGTTCGCTGAGTGGTTGAAAGCAATGTATCCATCCGCTCTAAGCATTGAGATAATTTCTGACGTAGAATTCAGTCGCCGTCTTGTAGAATCAAGATCAGACAAGCTAAGACAAGTTCAATCGTAAACCGTTCACACGCTGATTACGAGTATTCTACGTCACATTTTTACTGTGTATGTGTAATCATTATACCGCATTAAAATTTACAAATTATTAAAATAATATAAGTGAAATATTTTTTTTTATTTCATTTTAATTAAGAAAATGTCGCCATCTGCTTCGCCTGCAAAATTAAATTCATGAGATTATATAAACCTAAGTTTTCTTCAGGTCTGCATGCCTTCATAGGACAATGGTTAGCGTAACTGAAAAACTATTGTCCTATGGAGACATTTTGTTCTGGGGCTGTGAGTTTGAATCTGGATTTATTATTTATTTTTTTTATTTGAGCGTTATTTTTTCAATCATTTTAAAATCTAATACTTAGTGTATAGTTTAACCAATAGGTGGCGCCATGAGCACTTTAAACATTTCAATAAACTTTTTTTACACATTTAAAAAACAACTCAACTTAGCAGCAGGAGGGAAACAACTCAACAGCAGGTGAAAACAACTCAACTCCCCCCATCAACTCGAAAACCAAAACCATAGCAGGAGGGAAACAACTCAACTCCACGCAGCATCCACAGAAGGGAAACAACTCCGCGCCTGCGCCTGTGCCTCCACAGGAGGAAAACAACTCAACTCTGTGCCTGCGCCTGTGCCTGCGCCTTTACCGCAGAATCGGCTTTTCTTACCTACTTACAGCCAAGGCTTCTCGTTCTGTTGTCGAGTAATTCTTCTCAGCAGAGCTTAAGAGTCTACTGGCATATTCTATTGGCTGTTCATTGGCGGGACTTTCTCCTTGTAGCAGAACTGCACCTAGGGCGTAACTACTTGCATCCGTCCGGATGATAAAAGGCTTTTTAGGATCAACTTGCTTCAGTATTGGCGGGGTTATTAAACATTGCTCGAGGGTCTGGAATGCGTGTTGCTCAATTTCTCTCCATTTCCAAGCAGTACTTTTCTTTGTCAAGTTGCTAAGGGGTCTAGCAATATCTGAAAAATTCGGGATGAATTTTCTATACCATGAGCAGGTCTGTAAAAATGACTGTAGCTGCTTTAGATTTCTCCGAGAAGGAATGTTTTGTATCGCTGCAGTTTTATCTTGATCCACCTCTATTCCCTTAGGAGTTATCCATAATCCAAGGTATTTTACACGAGAGCAAACAAACTTAAATTTTTCTCTGTTAGCACATAATTTAAATTTTTTAAGTCTGTCGAAGACCCTTCTTAAGTCCTCAATGTGTTGTTCAAACGTTTCAGACAACACAACGATATCGTCTAAATACACCAGAATATTTACATTTGGCAATCCATTACGAAATTGGTCTATAAGACGCTGAAAGGTCGCTGGGGCATTGCGAAGTCCAAAGGGCATTCTTTTGTACCTAAATGTACCAAAAGAGCAAACGAATGCAGTCTTGTCCTGGTCCGCTGGATTAACCTCTACTTGATGATAACCGGATTTTAAGTCAAGGGTAGACATAAAAGCAGAAGATTTTGCATCATGTAAAAGAGCATCCATAAGGGGCAGGGGATATTTGTCAGGTATAGTAATCGCATTTAATTTACGATAATCTATGCACAACCTAACAGATCCATTAGACTTGGGCACTAAAACCACTGGAGCTGCGTATGGGGACTCGCATTCTTCTATAATATTATTAGCCAAAAGTTTATCAATTTCTTTCTTTAAGAGTTCCTTTCTTTTGGAGATAATCTATAAGGTGCAGTTGAAACTGGTGGGTGGTCACCTGTGTTTATAAAGTGTTTCACGAATGGAGTTGGTTCTCCCCCGGGTCTGAAAACATCTTTACTTTCATTAAGTAGCACCATCAAATAATTTCTTTCTTCTACATTCAGGGCCTGTCCTTCTTCTTCTCGCAAATGGAGATAATCAATCTCAGTTTCATCAACAGGTTTGATTTGTAATGGAACATCACTAAGAATTGAATTTGCGGGACAGGAACTACTATTTATTTTGGCAGTGCTGTCGTCTACAGGCAAAGGAACATCTTTTGAGAAAGGTATCTTGAAGCTTGGTTTGTTACCAAAATACCAAAAATTATTACGCATGTCCATTACGATTCCTGATGTCCTTAAAAAGTCAACACCTAGAAGGGTGCGGTTACCCTTTGAATTTGGCAAAAAAATTAAATCAGTTTGGAAAGTTCGTCCACTTATGGTGATTGGCACTTTTTAGCTTTTTTAACAAGGGATGTGGATTGCTGACCATCAGCTAAATACATAGAAAGGTGAAACTCTGTGAATTTTTGTCCACGATTCTTTAAAAAGTTAAACATTAATTCTTCCCCAACTGACTGGCTGGCTCCTGTATCAGCACAAACTGTGCCTGTAGCTTCATAAACTTGAATGTCAAGTAGAGCTACTGGAGTGGTAAGACAAGTGCACATCTGTATGGCATTGACAGAGGCAGTCTCTTTTTTTTGTAAGCATTTTGGACATTTTGATTTAATAAATCCAGGGTTGCCACAACCATAGCAAGAAATAGGTGGGTGACAACCAGTGTTAATATTTCGTGCTGGCATGTAGCTAGAGTTAACAGAAGTACTGTTGTGGTTACCGGAAACATTCTTTTCAACTTTGAATAAATTAGGCTTTCTAAACTCCGGATTTCCCGTGTTTCTAGGAAACCGAGGTTTATTTAACTCTGGTGGTTTGGGGAGTTTTGTTAGTTTTTGAGGAGGAAGTTTAACATTTTCATACGAGTCCAGCTTTTCAGCTAACACGACTGGATCATTAAGTTTTTCCCAACTGTCAAGGAAATGATTCTTATACTCGGGAGGACATTTTTTTTTATTTGATCTGCAATGATGAGATCTTTCAACGAGATCTCTACGATCTTTCGATTCCTTCAGCCAATCTTCAAAGAAGGTTCTGAGCTCAAAAAAGAAATCTTTCCATGTGGAATGATCCTGTTTCTGATGTCTACTGAATAGAACTCTGAAACGGTCAGCTGTCAGTTTGAACCTTTGTAATAAAATATTGCGAATGTGGGCATAATTTTTAAACATCTCTTCTGGTTCTCTTGCAATTAATCTGCCAATATCACTTGGAAGGACTCCAATTAAGTGTGATACCCAAAAATCCTCAGGTACATTTAAAAGCTTCATTGGTCTTTCAAACACTGTTAAGAACAATGACATGTCATCTTTATCAGGAATAAATGTGGGTAATACTGTTTTCAAGTCGAGCCTCATGGGGCTAGAATCCATTTGAGGGCATTACCTAAGGACGGTAGAGGAGTTTTTACTTGTAATTTAAGCTTTTCAAGCTCAAATGCTCTCTGCTCAGCTAGACACTTGTCTTCCTGTTCTATTTTCTTTATGGCTTCATCTTCAAGCGCTTTACGTTCATCAACAATGTTATCCAGCATTTCTTTCACAAACTGCTCATTATCCTTAAAGAATGAGCATGAAGTGATTTTCACACGCAAATCGATGATTTTATCATCTGAAGTTACATCAACTCGTAGCTCAATTCCTAAATTATAGAGGTCTATCTTTTTTCCCTTTGAGAGGAAAGCCATATTTATCTCTTAAATAAAACTAAATTCAGGTTTTTTATGTATACTGGAAGTTGTAAATTAAGTTAGTTATCCCAATAAGCAATTATTACATATTAGCTACTCATTAACAACTGCCTTCCCTGTAGGGAAAAAAACATAAATAAGAGAAACATTTCATAACATATAAAAAGATCCCGTGAAAATCTAAATAAATTTCCACAAACTCAGCTGTGTATCAAAATATAAAGTTAATTATGAGACACAATAGCACATTGAAAAAACTGTCACTACATGTTATGCTATGCTAAAAGTATATACTTATTACATGAAAAACATTTAAAGGCTAAATATATCACACTGTGAATCTTAATTAGGAATATGAAATTCTCAAAGTACCTAATATATATACACTTTAAATAATGACAATTGTAAATATACTTAATTGATTGTGAAAATCCTTATAATGATAATTCATTTATATCCAAAATATACCATAATACCTTCAAACACTTAAAATATGCTTATTATTCTATCAGCAAAAAAAAAAAAAATAAATAAATAAAAAAATAAATAAATAAATAAAAAAAATCAATAGAACTCAGTCATAATGAACATTTTGCAAACTACCTTGAACTGTCTACTCCCCTATTTTATTTATTTGCTTATTCAGCACATCACATTTTCTGGATGAATCATAGTTTAAAACTAACACAAGCACAGAAAAAGGAAGTGGATACTCCATATACTTCTTTTCTTTTTAATATTTGAACTTTTTTAAAAAAAAATTATTCGACTTACAAGAATTTCATCGTTACAAATATAGCAATTGTTTGTAGCAAATTATTATATAGCAATTATTTTAAGACACACATATATTTATGAATATTGTTAAACAAGTTGCTTCTGTTTGAAAGCAGAAATTATCTTTCACAATTTAAATTTCAAGCATTTTCAACAGCAGATTGAAATAAGAATAAACAAGAATATTAAACTATTTGAAACAAAAAATATATATTAATATTTTAAGAAACATACACAATCACATTCTTCAATATTATTTACAAAAGATTTGTTGCATCTACTCACAGATTTAATTTTTCGTTTTCTTCAACCACACAATCTCTGAAAGAGATTTTTCCTTTAAAAGAACAGATTATATATATATATATGTTGCAAGCACCATTCGCGCATTTTAAATGACATAAGATGAATTCGCATAAGATATTTTCACTTTTTATTCAACACACTTTCGATGATTTTTCCTCTTGGCACACACATAACACTTCACTTTTTATTCAACACACTTTCGATGATTTTTTCCTCTTGGCACACACATAACACTTTCACTTTTCCCAATAAAATCGTGAAAGATCGGTAAAAGAAAATACGTTGGGCAGCCATTGTAATGCTCCCATGTTGTGAAAGATTAAGTAATGCAGCCTTTGATGGTTACAGGAACAAGATATTTTAAATGTTCATGAAGTTCCACAACACAAGGAAAACACACACACAAAATACATAGTATAGGAATGAGACATAAAAGGAGGGAAAGGCTTTCCCTGACTCCACGTGTACCATGGCTCGGGGACCATCCGGCGGAACAAGATCTCAAGAAAAACGTTCTTTTCCCCCAAGAACAAGTAGCGCCACCT
>BMAO01034566.1:0-18253 GCA_019973975.1 Trichonephila clavata
TTTCTGCCTTCACAATTTCCTGTTAAATGATTTCATACATTCTGGGGTTATTGAAGTTATATTCCTATAACTTAAACCAATGTAGCATTTAAGCCAAATAGCGAGCATCTCAACTAATTTCAAAATTCCACAATTAAATATTTGGGTAATTACTCAAAGTAGTGTATAGAATACTTAATTAAGAGTTACTCTTGAGACTAATTAATAAACTGGAAATTCTGGAATTACATTTGATAAACAACTTACTGATCATAGTGGCACAATAGTGTTCATATTCTTCTATTTGCTATCACATTAAGCGTTTTCTGTTTCATTTCAGCCTTCTTGTGAGTGGGAACCGCAATTTAAAGAAAAGCACAATACTGGAGCTCCGCAACAGTTTTATAGGACTAATTCAATAGACTTGGGCCATCTGCTACACATGTTCTTTTCATCCTGCATTCCCCCATTCACCATCAATTCTTCCGTACAATAGGTCGGGGTTTTTTGCCTTTTTTGTTTTTTGCCTCTACGTCGGTTTTTCTTTATCGATATTACGGATTTGCTCTTTTCGGATCTCCCTAAAATGTTTTCGAGAATTTTCTGAATGGGCGATTTTGTGAATGAGATGAGATGCGAGTGGCTTTAAATTTTAGGCGGATAATGCCATTGGGTAGAACATTTCTGTGAAATTTCTATTCTTTCCTGCTATAAAATATTGCTTTAGGGATTGTATTATTTGAAAGAAAGTGCTATGAGGCAGTGAGTATTAAGCTGTTCGAATTTATGTGTTTATAAAGAATTTTTTTTTCTGATACATTTCACTTTAACAAAATAAATAAAAAGTATTTTAAAATATCGTTTTATAAAGTGACCAAAATCAAATGTTTTCCCTAAGGTTTCTGTAAACATGCTCAGTAGAAATTGAAAACTGAAAATACAAATTTTTTATTTTTGTTTATAAATTCAAATTCGGATTAAAATTTCAAGCATTTGATAATATAATTTAATTCATTGACAAGAAAAAAATGTTATTTAAAGTGGAGAGGGTGTTGAATATTGAGGAATTTTTTAGCTAAACTCTATATTACGAAATGAAGCAGCTATGATTTTTTACTCTCGCTCAAAAAAAAATAAAAATAAAGCCATGAAACCTAATTAAAAAATTCATTTGAATTATAATTTGTATGCATGATTTAAATGCTTTCAAATATATATATATACACACACACATATATATATACTATATATAATAGGTCATATGTATATTGAAATCGGATTCCAAGAAACATAATAATTGAAGATAAAAAAAGTCTTTGGATTAAAATGGAGAGCTATCATGATTTCTAAAGCTATCACTGAATTAGGCCAGCGATTTAGGGTTTAAACTGCTTTATGGTACTGCCGTCCCCGTACAGAATAAATTTTCGACATAATAGAAAAAAACAGAGCCATGTTGAAAAATTATGCCTATTTCTAACACACGTGGATGTTACAGCTGAGAGTAAAATAATATGAAAATATCAATAGAGAAGGATAAGGTTATTCTTATATATATAGTTACAATTCCTAGATTCTTCAAGAGTGAATCTGACATTGAAATCAATTCACAAACATTTACTATTGTTTTTGGTTCAAGTATTTTGTGTAAGTTTTATCCTAATTTAAGCAAGTCGTAAAATTTATGTAAAACTTACACTAACCTTGAATACTTACCTTAATTTTATTTGAAATTTAAGAATATTGCTTTTGTTGAAAACACCTAAAACATATTTATAACAAACATGGGTTCATATTAATGAAAGAATCCCAAATAGCATGCAAATTTAAATGCAACATTCGAGGAGACATGTCCAAAACAAGACATTACATTTGAAATTTTCTGCGAATTCTCTTCTTGATGTAAGTACTAAGACGTACTTTTTTCAACAATAGGACTAATGCCAAAATAATAATAATAATAATGCTCCGAAGGTGCTGTTAAATAATTTAAAACGTCTTTGCATGTACGTATTGCTATTTGCAAGTTTATCTTAGAAATATATAGTTGAAATAAAGAAAAAAAATTATTTGCTTCACAAATAATAATAATAATTATTATAACACAAAATACACGGGAGAAGATTCAATAGTTACAGTAAACGTGGTTTTTACAGGATAATTAAAAGTAAAAATAAAAAGAAAGAAAGTTAATGCTGGCAATAAAATGGTAATAATAATGTTAAGGGCGTTGTTTTTAAAAAAATAAGATGAAAAAGTAGATTTATCAAATACGAAGTACAATGAAAATAGTAATATATACAATACAACATTTATACTCATAAAAAAACATATTTTTTTCTAGTGTTTTATAAATGAGATTTCCTTAAAGTAAATGCAAGTCTTAATAATAAATCCTAATCGTAAATGTGTTAAAATTAAATAAACGGTTGCAAATAAATTTCAAAATAAAGAGAAACAATTTCATTTTCTACTGCAGACGGGTATGAAAGAATAATTACTATATCATAACAATAAATTCCTTTTTGTTGCAATAAAACATTTAGATTAATCATCTTTACGAAGAAGTAAAAGAACTTAAAGCAGAAAAGTAACTCAAATTTATAGTTTTAAGAATGCATTCTTTCGTCAGCTTTTTTCTCCAATTAATTGTCCCATTAGCACTTTTGTATTTTTCAATTTTATTTTGAAATTTTCACTAACCCGGATATATTTACTTTTATTAAACTTTTTTATTTCACGAAAATGTTTTATCGAATGATATGTGCATAATGTATTATGTGATATGTTTATTTGTATTATTTTTTTCCATTTTGCATGGAGATAAAAATTAATCGTAAAAAATAAACTTCAGTGTGATCCATTTAAATTCTGACTGCAATTATTCAATTATCAGTTAAATGAACAAAATGTTATTACTGTATAAAAATTTCAAGACCTTTTCTTTTTAATTTATGCAGAATATCTGAATTAAAAAAAAGATAAGAAAACCAAATTTTAAAAATCCATTTTATAACATGCATAAAAAAATATTGAATCTTGTTTGATTTTACTAATTTGTTTGAGCCATTGAAGTTTGCAATAAAAAAAAATGTTCCTTATTGGAGCTGTATTTAATGTATATGTTACCATAATAGTGTATAAATCAGTTATTTTATAGAATGGCAAGAAATTCATGAAATATGAAGATTATAATAGATGAAAAACTTCCTGCTTTACTTTGTTATTCAATGAAATAATTAATTATAGACTTTTAAAGGGAAAAAAACAATTTTAAAGTTACTTTATAAATGATTTAATCATAAATAGCTAAAATATCTTGAAAAACACATTTTTTCCATATTGCGGCTGATTAATTGATAAATAATAAGGGGAATTAGATAATATAATTTATTATTCCTCATATTACTAGCATTAGTTAAGCAGAAAGGGAAAAAAAGAATGTGTTTTGCATCTGTGATGGAACAATTAACTTTTCTACTTTATAATGCTGGAGTAACCAATAGTCACGTGGTACTTTTTCCAGTGCTGTTTTAGCCCTTTTCCACTTCTGCTATCAAAATTAATTTTTCAAGTAAGTGCATCGCTGTTTTCCTTTGTCACACGCTTATTTAATAAAGATTCAAGTCTCTGTTGCAATAATTTTTTTCCTATTAACAGGTTTGTTTCTCATTCTGCAAAAGTCATTACTTGAAAACAAGTTGCAACAATATTTGTTAATAATCCAAAATGCAAAACGCTAACATAATACACCGTCTAAATTCTTCGTAATGAAACGTTCACCAACACGTCATTGCAAAACAGCTGTAAGCGCTTTAAAACTGACTAAAAGCAACTATAATCTGTTCATAGAACTTTTGAGTACTCTATTTCATACTTTAATGGTCAAGTAATCATTATTCTATCGAATATCTAGTTAAATCGTAGAATTCACCAATTTTATATTCCTTAACTGACTTGTCTAGTTACTTTATGAAATACCTAGTTATTCTATCGAAATAACGGCTATCACACTTTTACGGTGACATATTATTTATATTAAAAATATATATATAATTTCATTTTTTCCATTCCCAGAAAGGAAATATTTTCGTGTTAAGTGAATTTGCTTCGTGTTAAGAGAAAAAAATGCAAGAAAATACATAGTTTTTTGTTGGAATTATTATATAATTTCGTGTTAACTGATATTTAGTCTCTTGCGTTAAGGTATTTCAATATATTCAGTTGATTTTCTTTTTCTAGGATTGTTGCCAAACATTCTGTAAGCCCTTGGAGCAAAAACAATTTTATTTAATCATCGAAAACTTTAAAATAACTTTCCAAATAATACTCATAATTTAAAATTCGTAGCCAGGTGGAGACTGATTATGAATTTTAAATCATTAAAATGAAAGTCGCTTAAGAGATATTTTGTTTGTTTTTTTTACCCTGAAATGAGAGTTCCAACAAATCTAAAATTATATATTTGTTTTACGGTAGGGGGTATTAGGTAAAAATAGAATCAAGACTTTGAAACACTGCACCAGATTGAATAGAAAGCCATTTATTTAATGCTTTAGATCATTAAATAATTATTCAGAGAACTTCTTTCACAATAACTTAATTCCGAATGATATAGTTCAGAGAAGGAAATCAAAGCTGACTTAATTACTCAGATTTATTTGTTCTTGAATTTTTATATTTAAACTAATATTATATATATCGTAAGAGAAACTAAATTTTTAATTGAAACTTCTCCACATTAAGAAATTATGCTTTGCACTTACAAAACTTTAACTGTCATATATCTTTGTTGAAAAGTAGAGTTATATATATATTCTGAAATATATATGAAGCCAACATTTCCAGGTTTGAAAGCAAATGAACGAATATGCGTCCGTACGCAAACAAAATAAGGAATAAAAGTCACAATTAGATTTGGATCTTTGTAAATATATAAAATTATTCTTAATCAGTGCTTGCGCATTAATTGAAATTTAGAAACGTACTAACTAATCATGCTACTAACAGTCTGTATTACACACAAAACATTTTTATAGAACCACTGTCAGATTGGAATACACATACAGCGGTTAAAGTTACATTGCAGTATAAGCTTAATTTGAGTTTGATGTAGAGTTCTAAATTACATTTCCCGCAACCACATACATAATCGTATGTGCTTATTAGGTTTCGTACAAATTCGCAGCATGTAAACTCATATTAGAAATTAGCTTTGAATAACGCATGTACTTCAATTTTTACTGTTGCTTTAGTTTTTAAAAATATCGTGTGTGCAGTTTTTTTAAAAAGGCTAACATATTTTTAAGAACAGATATTTTGAGGATTTAAAATTCATCTCGTTATCTAATTACGATTCAAAATAACAAGGCATATTTATTGAGTTTCACAGACCTTTGTATCTGGCAGATCTGAGAAACCAGATCTCTTGGAGGTAAACCTCTTAAATTTAAACCATGGTCAAGCAAAAAAGGATGATGTCTGAATATAAATTTCTCTCATAACATTAAATTACATAGTAAAAAAATTGAAATTAATGTTAATTGAATATGTTTCTTTAAAAATATAAGCTAAATCATTTAAAATATTAATAACAAAACGTTAGAAAATGTTTTACGTTAAACGTTTTTTAAAACATAAATTATAAAGGGCGTTTTAGAAAAAAAAATAATTTCATTATAAATAATCCTTGCTAAAAAAGATAAACTCATTAAAGAAGAAAAACACCAAGATTTCTTTTTTCCCCTTATTTTTATCGATCGTATTGCTTATCTACTTTCAACGAATAAGATTAAAGCATCATGAAAAGGCTATTAAAAAAGACTAAAATACATGAAAAAGTATAATAAATATTTTTAGAAAGAGAACTGTACAATCAATTGTCCCAAAATGTCAATTATTCATCCACGTGCTTTTGAAATTGGAAAATACTTGAGTTACTTCACAAATTTTCAAAATTTAGTTTGAAAAGCAGGTCAACAAAACCTTAAAAGGATCCGAATAATTCCGAATTACTTTAAAAAATGAAAATTCCTTTTTCTAGCATTATTAAAAACTATTTTCTTTCATTCATCTATTTTCCTTTCAAAAACAGCCACAATGTGTCACGCAACTGCTTTCAAATCTTATTTTAAATGCCATACGTGTATCATTATTATGATTGCACTAGAGAAAATGTGAAAAGTAACTGGGACATTGATTTCCTTTTGTAAACTTTGAAAATCATACGACTTTTATAGAATGAGTTGAAATAATTGCCGATTTTACTGAAAGCCGGACTGTGATATAAACATTAGATAAAAAAAATAACCCAGCAAAATACCAATAAGCAAGTAATTTTTTTATGCATTAGAAAAACACTTAAAAACCAAATTTCACATATAATTATTTTTATAATATATATATATATATATGTGTGTGTGTGTGTGTGTGATGTTACAAGCAAACATCAAGCTTTTATAAAAACAATTTATTCAGGGAACAGTCGTTACACATCCTTCGCTGAGAGAAAATGGACGTCAAGTGACTTGAAAAATTTAATTGGGCTCTATACTTATTTCCGAAACTGCTAAGCACTTTTTAGATTATGTTTTCGATTCGAAAATAAAGCGTGGCAGCATATATATCGAGACCATAAAATTTAATGAGCTGGGATCAGAATTGTTTTGCTTAGAATATATTTTCTGAAAAATAATTAGGTGTTTAAATTAAGACTCGACTACGTTATGGAAAATAAAAGTAAATTGTAAATACGAGATTTTGGTTTAGATATAATGACACACACACACACACATATATATATATATATATCTCTTTAGTATTTTTTAAATTAACTCTTTTCAAATATTTTCTAATTTTTTGGAACAGGACTAATACGTAATATTAATCTTAATCTAATTGCTCCTGCGCGTTTGCAACCAATCACGGCTCCCGTTAGAAAGGAGTCGCGCGATCTGCACCGCCCCGCCAGTATATAGACCCAGAGTGCTGTATGCTCTCTCTTTTTGATCTTTGTCTGCTAGCTAAAAAAATGTCCTCGTCGCAGCTGCTTGTTGCTTCTGCTATGTGTTTATCTGTGTCAATTAGTTAATTATTCCAAATGTACTGAAAATTTATATGCCTAGGACTATGAATAAAAGAAGATTAAAACCAAAGAAGAAGTAGCTCTCTTTGTATCGAGAAATCGCCATCGACAAATTTCCATACAAGTAACCAACACAGAAATAGGCCTCGACTACGCTATAATATATATATATATATACATATATTCAAAATTAAAATGACAATGAAAATTTAAATTGATAAAAACACATTGAGAAGTTGTGAGCAAGTTTACAAAAATACCTAGATTTTACTCATAGTTCTCAAGAAAAGTTTTTAAGGGAATTTTATGATGTTGCTTGTATTTAATTTAACAATGCAATTTTTAATGACTCAGGATTTAACAGTTTTGCAGCTGAATAATATTTTTTTTTTCACTAAGCAAAATAATTTTCTTTTTTTTTCAATTAGCAAAATAATATATTTTTTTCGAAATAACTAAATTTTACATATAAAAAAACCTATTCGTGTTTAACCTCTTAACTGGTTTGCTCGTACACCTTTCGGCTGACGAAAACTGGCCACAACCGATTTGCAATTACCGGTTAGTATGGGCACTGATATTGTTTTCTTTCTATCTTTGGTTTGCATATATTTTTATTTCTTACAGTAGTATCTGCTCTAACGTTTTTAAGCGAAACTGTTTCTCCATGGTACTTACATACTTTTTACCCAGGATTTTCTTTCTAATGAAGGTGGAGCTTTTCCCTTGAAGCAACTAAGATTATTGAAAATATTTGATAAAAGAACAGGGATTCGCAAGGTAATGTGCAATTTGTTGCTCGAGAAGAAATGGAAATAGAAAGATAATCCAAAAAAGCCAATATTATCTCTGCCTACATTGCAATGTAAGACTTAGTATTACACCATGCTTCAAATTGTGTGTGTATGTTTTTTGTACATACACACAAAATCCTCTACCTTCTGGAAAAGTGGTACGAACATAAATTTTATTTGTAAGTATGAGAAAAATTCTTTTAAGATATGTGTAATTTTCTTTGTTGAATGCAAAGTGTACTTATAGAAAGTAAACATTTAGGGGTTTTTGTGTGTTCCACAATCATAAAATAAAAAATGGTGTAGAAATTTTAAAACTAAATAGTTGAATAAAATCCTTCATTTTTTGTATTCTGTTAAGTATTATGTTAGTTATATACAATAAAAAATGTGCCCTTTTTTTCGAAGCCTTATGAGGCAAAAAAATAGACCACTTAAGGGGTTAATCATAAGTTACTGTTTTCCGTATAAAACTAGTAAAAGTTTAATAATTTTATCAAATCAAATTAATTAATTTTAAAAATATTAAAGTATTTATGAATGTGTTGCTTAATTACTGAATATATTTTCACACATTTTAAGGGAAAAACCTAAAAAATTCAAATATGTTTTTTTTTCTTACTGTGCATATTAAAAACACTCATTTGTATCCTACGCAAAAAAAAAAAAAAAAAAAAATTAGAGAGACTGTCGATAGAATTGAAAGCTTAGAACTTTTAGTATTAAAATTTGAAATTTCATAATGTTTGAATTAAAATTATCAACATCAATCAGGTTATCACATCTATTGACACTCCGAGCAACAACTAAATGCATGTTTATATGGTTTTTTATTATTCATATATATTACGGGCTGTACAAAAGATCATGACAAAATATAAATAAAATTCAGTTGAAATAACAATTAATATACAATCCTATTATTTATGGATAGTATTTGTATTTAGTTAAATTTCAATGTACTTGATTTTTAACATTATTTTAATTATGTGCATCATTGCCATCATTAATTTCAACAATACGTAGACTTTTTGTACTTTCAATTATTTCATTTTGTTCTATAAACGATACAATAGGCTTATGGTAACTAAAGTAGAAAGGAAAATGTTTGATTCAAATTTATCTAAATATCGCGTAAAAACAGCATCGGTCATCGTTTTATATTTTGTAAAATGTGTATCTGAGTTTTCGATCATTGGACATATTTAAATTAAGTATTTCATTTAGAAATTCAATTACTGGTAGATTTTTATCATCTGCAAAGTTAATATTGAAATCTCCACTTAAAATCATTGGTACATTATCATATTTTTAGCCAAATCTTTTTTCGAGTAATTCAAAACTTTCTTTTGTATAAAGCATCAAATTTTCGAATAAAAATTGTTGTATCTATCTCATAGATTTTCCAGGCGAAATATAAACATCAACCATTAATATGTATTGTCCATTCTCGGAATCGCAACGAGCAATGCACTTTGAACTTTTCACTAAATCCATTCAATTTCACTTATAAGATAAACACAGCACTATACGTCAGCTGTATAGCTACAGATATACTGCGATAAACATGTCGGTGACGCGAACGCACGAGATTTCACCCATCCAAAAAGTGTCTAAGGAGAATAGCAAACTGCGCGTGCGCCAGTCAGAGCATGTCGGTGACGCTAACCCATAAGATTTTCCCCTACCAAAAAGTGCCCAACGCCGCTAAAAAAGTTTTCACTTCAAAAACCAACGTAATATTTAAAAAATATACTATAAGAAAATAATTTTTTTTGTATGTTATCTATTTAATTAACTAATAATTCCCCATCAATTTGAAGTAAGTAATGTTTTTGAAAATTTCCCAATAAAAAGAAATTAAACTCAAAATCTGTTGTAATACTCAAAAACCCCAATCATCGAATGAAATGATTAAAATATTATACTAAGTATTTTAATCAAAAACAACTTCTATGTTTCATTTCTTTCAACAAAAGTTTACATAAACCATTTTTTTTTCTTCTTTCTCTGATCAATGTATGAAAAAAACAGACTGTTTTGTGTATAAAAAAAGGGAGTATGTGATCATTAGAAAAGATAAATAGTAAAATATTCAGTCTAACGACAAGGGCTAAATTTTAGGCATCAAATTATAGGTCAACCGGAACCAATCCATTCCTGGCAGTAGGGCATGCATGAAAAATCATTTATGTTTCAGAAAAGTAATCATGCTTCTGCATTTCAGATGTTGAATTGATTTCCGTTTTCTGAAATTATGGATGAATTGTGACCTGAGGTTACTTGGAAACATAGCATTCGTCTTATTGTATATTATTGTAATTCACAGTTTTTTATGCATAATATTATTTTTTATCCTTTTAACTACAGAAATTCTTCTTAAAGTAATATAAATAATATATTCATATGCAAATTTTTGAGGTTATCTACAAATAAAAATAAATCCGAAACAAAAAGATAATAGACCAATGTTAGTAAAGGTTTGATAAACAGTAAATTTTTCACTATGCATTTTATTACTAGCTGATGATTAATTGTATAAAGCGCCAGTGCACATGCCTATTCGCTCGTGTAGTTTTTAGCAAAATAATGAGAAAAAAAGCTCATTTATAATATTTCGATAAAGTTCAAATAGTCATCACTCTGAACCTGAGAACATGGATTTCAGAAAAGTGCGTATGGTGAGCAGCTCACGTGCAAATGCTGTGAGTACTTATTAAAAGTGGTGCATGGATGGAGAAAAGACAAGTAACCGTCCACTGATTTATCGGTTACAGCGCATATATTTTAGGAATGGTTGAATACTGCTAAATATACCGTTCACAATGACTGAAGAGCTAATGTTACATTGCCACCAAAAATACCAATACTGACTCTTAGTATAGCGTATGAGTGCATACAGACGGCACCCAAAACGCGCCCTTGTGCTGATGGCACGTTATCGTCATTAACTCTTGCAATGGGCAATGGAAGAACGTCATTTTGTTCAGTGATTGTCTTTTTCTGATCAATCGTATTGAATATTTGAAAGCGAATTCACCACCTTTGCAACGGAAGCATCTGCACCCACATGCGCAGGGGGTCAGATGTATACTGTATGTACCTAATATATACTGTATACATTAGGACCCACCCTTCCTATCGAACGCTCCCTACCATCCATGGGCTAAGATCATTGTAGATAAGGTGCACTATATCTTGGTAGCATAATTCGAGCGTGAGATGGTGTTTTCCAATAGAATAGTATACTATGTCATAAAGGTCTAAAGGTAGAATTCTCAAAATGTGGCTTTAAAGTGTGTATCTAAGTGTGGTCAAAGTCGGGAAACTTTCTGGTAAATTCCAAGTTTCGCCTTGGAATCCGAGTTCTCCTGATATGAATCCAATCAAGGAATTGTAGTTCCACCCGAAGAATTCAATTGGTGCTGTAACTCTACTAACTCGCGATGCGTAGAAATTGGAAAACTGGGTGGGTAATGCCTGGTACCAAATACCTCAGTCTACCTACCAAACTATCATTATCTTTTTGTTGGTTCAAGGACTCGCGGGATGTTTGAGGTTCTGAAAGCAAAAGTTGTATACATATATACAGTCACTCTCGCTAATTAAAACCTTCGATAATACGAAGTATAGGCTCGGTCCTAGAAAAACTTTTGATATTTCGAACTAAAATAATATGTTTCGGCAAGCTCAATATTTCGCTGTAAAATCTGTGACTGGCCAGATTACAACACGTTCAAAATTATAAAACTCTCGACAATTCGAACACTTACTATCATGTACAGTCCTGTACCAAACAGGTTAGAGCTTACAAGTTTTTTTTTTTGCCTCTGTGTGTCTCCCCTGAAAAAGTTAAAATTGTGGCATTGGACCACAAAAACACAGAAAGTTATGAAGACGAATCGGAGGAGTTGACTCCCATAACTCTGACAGAAGCTAAAGTATCACTAAACAAACTATATATAAGCAATTTTTTCATTGGTCTCTCCAACTTAGAATTATAGAGAGTCGACTGCATATATCTGAATATATGCCCTTACATTACGAGTACCTGTTTAATATGAAGTAGGACTACTTTTCGCATCATTTTTAATTTCAGTATTCTTCAAATAAAAATATTCAAACTGCACAAGAATTTGAAAAACAGAATCTATATATATAAAGGAGAAAAGCGACTCACTGACTGACTGACTGACTAATCACGATATATCCGGAACTATTCAACCTACAGATTTGAAATTTGGTAGACATGTTCCTTTTATGGAGTAGAGATAAGCTAAGAACGGATTTTTTGAGAAATTCGAATCGCAAGGGGAGTTACGGGGTGGTTGAGGGGCGTTATAAATTTTTGTTTCCATTTTTAAACTACTCGATGTACAATCTTTAAATTAGGCAAACAGATTCCTTTCATAGAGTAGAGATCCCCTAAAAAATGAGTTCGGTGAAAATTGACCCCCAAGTGACATTGCGGGGGCTTAGGGGCGTTATAGATAATTATTTCCATTTTTAAACTATTAGACGCACAGTCTTTAAATATGATAAATAGATTCCTTTCATAGAGTAGAGATCAGATACAAGATGGTTTTTGGAAACTAACCCCCAAGTGGCGTTGCGAGGGAGTTAAGGGCGTAATAGATAAATATTTTCGTTTTTAAACTACTTGATCAACCTGCTTGAAAATTGGTAGACATGTTTCTTTCATGGAGTAAATATCCGCTACAAAATGGGTTTTGGGAAAAATGACCCCAGGGGGTGTAGCAGGAGGTTAAGGGGAGATATAAATAATTATTCCGATTTTTAAACTATTAGACGCACAGCGTTGAAATTTGGTAAGCAGATTCCTCTCATAGAATACAGATACGCCACAAAATGCGTTTCGTGAAAATCGACTCCCAAGAGGCGTTGGGGAACATAAGGGGCGCATATTTTTCAATACAATCGGATTCTTAATGCTAGGACTTAAATATCAAAAATTTATACATATATATAAACAACAAAAAATTATAAAACATCAGGAAATACCCAGCGAAGCGGGCGTGTAACAGCTAGTATAATATAAATATGAATATGTTGTGAAAAAGAGAATAAATATTTTTAAAATGGTAGTTCTATATTTACATATAGTGTCTGGTTGTTTATGCATCTCTTATTTTTCAGAAAAATATGAGCGGGTGGAAAAAGTTTGTATACTGTGCCTGTGTTTTTAACTTTTCAAATTTTATTAATTCCAGCTCAATGGTTTAGTTTACTCTACTAAAAATACAACTCAAGATAGTCATTTAGGGGAGCAGCACTTTAATCTCCCAAGCAAATCTTGGCACTTTTTATAAGTTCGTTAAGATGATTTTAGATACAAATAGAATCATTAATTCACAAAACCTGATTGCAAGTGCAAAAGTATCAGATGAGAATTTGAAGTGACCAATAGGCCTCTACGGAATACGTTATAGGCTTAAGAACTGGTGACCCACAATCTAGAAAGTAACTTCTTCTTAGCATTGGTTACTTTGAGCTAGACAATAGCCCTCGGGAGAAATCACTTACTTTTGCTGATCTTGGTCTGGTGAAGTTTCCGATTCTTTGGAGTCTTTATTAGAGGACTCACAGGGTTTTTCGTAGACCTATGCCCCCCAGGGTGTCTTACAAATGATTGGCTAGTCTGGGCTTACTGACAGTGATCTTGCTTTTTTAATACTTTCATAGAAACCTTTTTTCATTGTTCTTAACACATTGCATTGATCGGGGGCGTGTGTTTCGCGGGAGTTTGGACATTTAGTAAAATCAGAGTAAATTGATAACTACTTCACTTTTCTAAACACGTGCGCGTGCGAAACTTATTATTTTTATTTTTTATTTCTACAATCGCCTGTCTCCAGCATGGACATATAAACCATTTCACAAGTAAGGGAAATGTTTTCTTCCATTTTAAATCAGGTGACTGCTGTATACAATCATTTTTAGAGAGTTTATTAAAACTTTGTTAATGCTTCTCCAATTTCCGTGTTGTGATCTTGGATTTGAGCCTCGAATTCGATTTTAACTCGATCCGTGGACGTTTAGTCATCTGAAGTTGGCAACACCTTCAATGCGAATGATGACGTGTTATATACATATATACAACTGCAGACGACGAAAGGGATTTAGATGTCTTTGTGTTCGAGCGATAGACATAGCCACAAGATCGTTTTCGAATTATTATTTCTTTAAATGCTTTTTACATGAAAGTGTATTTTATCGTTTACTACAATAGGTAGTGATATGTTTTTGGTCTTGAATAATCTACTTTTAAAAACCTGATCTTTTAACCAGACCTGCCACGTATACGAATACTCTAGGAGAGAATAATTATAACTTCCATTGTCTCCATTTTTTGTTACTGAAAAACATGAATGGAGCTTTTAGGAAAAGGAAAAAAAGACTGTAAAATCAATTGGCACCAAATATAAAATATTCGTGGCCTGTATTCTAATTGCTTATTTCAGTGTATTATGTCATTCAATAATGTATTACTGTGCTTTCACACATGATTTATGTTATTCGGTAAGTATAATTTTATGGAACACAGTAAACTGCATTTTAAGAAGTGAAAACAGATGTTTGATAAAACTCCACATTGATCCTAATTGAATTCATAGATTGGTTTAAAGAGAACTGCATATTGTTAAATATTTTTCTTCAAACTTTTATTTATTTTATGTCTAAGCAAACTAAAAAAAAACAGTTACATATTTACATTGACTCTGAGCAACCTTATGGTCCTGTAAGAATTAAGTAAGCACATTTATATGTTCCACACTCGAGTTATAGTCGGTAAAAAAGTTTTAAAAAATTTCATGCACCCAATGCAAAAAAAGAAATAGAAAATTCTATTTTTTTTTTTTGTTTAGTTCCTTAATTTTCATCTCGTTTTTTTACGTAACAAAATGTTTTAATAATATTAAAGTGATGAAATAATTGAATATAATATATAGAAATTTTATGTAATTCTTCTACAAAATCATCAATATTTTTAATTACCATTAAAGGCTTCATATTTTTGACTTTTTAGAGATGTCAAAATGTAAATTTCACAAAAAAGGTAAAGTATATTTAAAGGCAGAATATTATGAAAGACACCAACGTTTTCTTAAACTTTTATTCAGATTTTGTAAATATCTAATTACTACTACATATTAAGATATACGCTCACGATTCTTTTAGAAATAAGTGAATATATGTTGTCTGTGTTCATACACTTTCCATTAGCAATGATTTTAGTCCAATCCATCATTGCTTTTTGATTATATTTTAATTATAGTTCGGGAATATCTAAGGACGGTAGACTATAACTTCAAAGTTAAAAAATTCATATTACATCATCTAAAGCATGTCTATTTGCATGAATTTTCTTTGATCTTATTGCTTATATCATTTAGTTTTCAGTCTGATTTTGCTTTATTATGCCGATCCTTCTTCCTGAAATTTATCCTAAAAAAAAGAGAATTTAACTGAAAAATATATGAGAAAATAGGCATTTTAAGTGAAACATAAGTATTTATTCATGAGTTGTATGAAACTGTGCCTTTATTTCACACTACATCAAAACATATAATATCAAAACACACACACACATATATATATATATTATAATGTTAAAAAAGACATTAAGTCTTGGAATTCGTTTTCTAGATTGAAAATGCTCTAACATCTATATTACATTATAGCTTTCATATTTTATAAAGGAGAGCATATTTTCTCACACTATTCCTTTGCTTCTGAATCACTCCATTTTCTTAGTTTAAATTGTTGGCTATTTCATCTCCAATATTTTAAGGCTGAATGGAATTTTCACTTTAAAGTAGGCTTGTCATGTGTTTAGCTGGATAATCCTAATTTTTAGTGTTACCCGGGATAATAATCAGAGTTGTGAAAATATCCAAGATTTCTTTAAATTTTAGACATTATCTTTATATTATATATTTACGCCTGTAATAATGTAGTTTGTAGCGGCGCTGTGATGTCCCTCGCCACTTGTGAAGCGAAGTGAAGATATCAAGATCTTCATGTATAAATACTTCGATTTGTAAATAACTTAACTTACTCACTTACTTGTTGCTAGTCATTTTTGTGACTAATAAACGTTGTGTTTTAAGGAGAGTTTATTTATGTATCGAAGCTAATTTCGATTATCATCGTCAACCGACCAGATCGGGATGTCTACACATGGTGACCCGGACGTGATTTGAACACGCAACCTTCTGATTCATAGTTCTGAAATTGGAAGCTAATTCTATCACAGCGACAGAAACACTTCAGATATATTTTGAAATACTTTGTCAACTTAAGGACTGAAGCACTCCAAAATTTTTTACACTATCTAGAATCACTTAATCAATAAAAAAATAAGCATGTCTTTGGCGTTCGAATATTATTTTAACACGCTTTTTATAAGTTTTACTTGCATGTAACGGAATCTTGGAACTCGATTTTTACCCACTTTAAAAGGTCAGATAAATTCGAAATTTTGCACACTTGTCAAGGACCGATGACAATACAATAATTTCATAATTTTGTTCTATTGTCCCTTTCAGGATTGTGAGGAATAAGGATAATCAGATTTGGCGACAATTCCATATATCACTTCCAGATTTGGCGACTTATTGTATTTTCCATTCTTATATTTGGCGACAAATTCCATATACCTTATTCAGATATGGTGACTAATTTCATACATCATTTCCAGATTTGTTGACTAATTTTAGATTTAGCGACTGAAAGAATAAGGTGTAACCCTAAGGCGAGTGTTTTGAATTTAAAGCTAATTATATGCAAGTATAAAATACACTTGCAGTTAAGAGAAATAAAACATAAAAAAGTGTTCTTTATGTGAGAAGGCGGAGAGTTGGTGTTTGTTAGCAATTTCTAACCATAATATAAACATTTTTTCTGAAAATAAAAATAAAATAAAAAAAAATTGGCAGTTACAGAGATTGCCGAGAGAAGTTAAAACCTAGAACTTTTTAGTATTAAAATTCGAAATTTCATAATGTTTGAACTAAAATTATCAACATCAATCTGGTTTTCACATCTATTGACACTCCGAGCTACAATTATATGCATATTTATATGTTTTTTTTTGTTATTCAAATATATTACGGGCTGTACAAGATCATGACAAAATATAAATACAATTAATTCAATTGAAATAACAATTAGTATACAATCATATTATTTATGGATAGTATTTGTATTTACTTACATTTTAATGTACTTGATTTTTAACGTTATTTTAATTGTTTGCATTATTGTCAACATTAATTTTAACAATACTAAGACTTTTTTACTTTCAAATATTTCATTTTGTCCTAAAATATACAATAGGCTTATGGTAACTAAAGTAGGAAAGGAAAGTGTTCGATTCCCATATTTACCTAAATATTGCGTAAAAACCACATCGATCGTCGTTTTATATTTTGTAGTACTGAGTTTTTGATCATTGGACATAATTAAATGAAGTGTTTCATTTAGAAATTCAATTAGTGGTAGGTTTTTGTCATCTGCAAAGTTAATATTGAAGATTCCACTTAATATCATCGGTACATTATCATATTTTTCGCCAAATCTTTTATCGAGTATTTCAGAACCTTCTTTTGTATAAATCATCAAATTTTCGAATAAAAATTGTTGTATCTGTCTCATAGATGTTGTATACGCTCAGGCGACACCAGCGCCACTTTCTGTAAACCCCGGATGTAAGCGGGAGGAGTACACTTACCCTTTTTCCCAGCAGCGTGCGCCTAGTCAGGTTTAACAACCTGTAGATGTCATTAAATCTCCTTTAACCTAACCGTCTCTTTCATTCAACATACCCCTAGACACCACCCTCTCTGTTACATAGATTTTCCAGGCGAAATATAAACGGCAACCATTAATATGTATTGTTTTATAAAATTTTTAATTTCAAAATCCACGATAAAAATGATTGAACAACTAGAAGTCTGTTTTACCACAGTAGTAAGAAAACGTCTAAGCCCTGTGAAATACTAATACGGAATGCGTGATGCATAGCACAGGTTAAATATTAGAAAATAAATAATACAAATTTTCAAACGCCAGAATAAATAAGACTTAAAATAATTTTTAAAAAAACATAGATTAACGCCAACATTGAAAAACGCCAAAATAATACGAGTATTTAAAAAAATTTCTGTTATTTATTTTTTATCTTAAAAAAATATTATTATATTTATTTAGAACTCAGTATCGAACTGCACAATGATTCTTGAATTAAACGATTCAAATAATATTCATACAAAAAAAAAACACTATTTCAACAATGCATAGTATACACACATTGAACTTTCGCTAAATCCATTCAATTTCACTTATAAGATATACAAAGCACTATACGTCAGCT